>JAMPIV010004734.1:87500-360623 GCA_024509875.1 Oreohelix idahoensis
ACTACTACTACTGTCCCTACTACTTCTGTCATTACTATTAGTCATTAGTACTACTATTATTAATTCTGCTACTGTCACTTCTACTATTGTCACTACTACTGTCACTACTACTACTGTCTCTACTACTACTGTCCCTACTACTACTGTCATTATTATTACTGTCATTACTACTACTATTACTAATTCTGCTACTGTCACTTCTACTACTGTCACTACTACTGTCTCTACTACTACTGTCCCTACTACTACTGTCATTACTATTACTGTCATTACTACTACTATTACTACTACTGTCACTTCTACTACTGTCACTACTACTACTACTGTCACTACTACTACTGTCACTACTACAACTACTAAATAAAATATTACTGCTACAACTACCATGTAGGACATCTAAGAAATCAAAAAACAAGAGACAAATTTGCGGTCATAATATCCAACAAATTCCAAGTGCTCCAACAGTTGGAAGATGTAGAGAATACAGAAGAATATTGGCAGCAAATCAGAACTGTATGGAAAGAGACATGTGAAGAACTACTAGGGAAAAGGGAACGACAACAAAAAGCATGGATAACAACAGAAACCATCAATAAGATAAAAGACAGAAAAAAACAAGAAAGCAGATTTAAACTCAAGCAAAACCAGAAGTTCCAAAGCCAAGGCTCAAGAAGTATACACAGAAGCAAACAAAGAAGTAAAAAGAAGTATCAAAAGAGACAAGAGGAAGTACATCGAGGAGCAGGCAAGAGAGGCAGAAGATACTGCAGCCAAAGAAACTATGAGAGAACTGTATAACAGCACAAAGAAGCTAACAGGGAAATACAAGAAAACAAGTTGCTTCACAAAAGACAAGAATGGAACACTGCTCAGCAATACACAAGAGCAAATGAAGAGGTGGACAGAATATTTTGAGCACCTTCTCAATAGACCAGCTCCACAAAACCCCCCGGATATCCAGCCAGCAGAAGAAGGGCTAATAATTAACGGTGAAAGACCAACGAAGGAAGAAATAAAGAAAGCCATAAAGCTTCTAAGAGATGGAAAAGCGTCTGGACCTGATGGCATTCCAGCAGAGGCCATCAAAGCAGATATCGAAACGGCTACAGAGATGTTATATAAATTACTTGGTAAAGTCTGGGAAAAGGAAGAGATACCAGCAGAATGGAAGGAAGGATATCTGGTTAAGTTGCCTAAGAAGGGAAATTTACAAGAGTGCACAAATTATAGAGGAATAATGTTACTATCAGTGCCAGGAAAAGTATTAAATAGGATTATCCTTGAGAGATTAAAAGAGTCCATAGACAAGAAACTGAGAGATGAACAAGCAGGTTTTCGACAAAACAGATCATGTTCAGACCAGATAGCCACTTTGAGAATAATAGTTGAACAAAGTCTGGAATGGAATTCACCACTATACATCGGATTTGTGGACTACGAAAAGGCATTTGACAGTGTAGACAGAGAATCACTTTGGAAATTGATGAGGCATTATGGAGTTCCCCTGAAGATCATTAATTTAATAAAGTAAACATATGAAGACATGACATGTAGAGTTCTTCATGAAGGACAGCTTACAGAACCGTTCGGAATAAGAACAGGAGTGCGACATGGATGCCTCTTATCTCCATTTCTTTTCTTACTAGCAATAGACTGGGTTTTGAGATCATCGACAACACACAGCAGAAATGGAATCCAGTGGACTCTGACTAAGCAGTTGGAGGATCTGGATTTTGCTGATGACTTGGCTCTTCTGTCCCATAACCGTAATCAGATGCAGGACAAATTGAAAACACTCGATGAGAGGTCACAGCAATTGGGTCTGAAAATACACAGGGAAAAGACAAAAATAATGAGAATAAATGCAGGTAATGATAACAGGGTTGAACTTGAAGAAACACCAATACAAGATGTGGAATCGTACACATATCTTGGCAGTAATATAGACAAAGTTGGAGGGACAGACAGCGATATCAAAATAAGAATACAAAAAAGCAAGAGGAGCTTTCATTGCATTGGGAAATATATGGAGATCAAGAGAAATCAGATCCAACACGAAAATAAGAATCTTCAACTCAAATGTGAAGTCAGTCCTATTGTATCTGCAAAATACAGGAAAATGTTAAACTGTTCAGCCAAAAATAGTTGGATCAAAACAACAGAAAGTCTTAACCTTGACAAAGATGGAAGAAAATTATGGAGGCTCGCCAAAGTCTTAAATGATGAGTAATGCAAAAATAAGGAAATAGCCCTACAACAAAATGAAAAAATACTCACAAAGAAAGAGGCAGCTAATGTTTTTGATCAAAAATTCTCACTTGAGAGCCAGATAAATGTTCCACTGGACAGAAAACAGGAAATTTCCAAAGAGCAAGAAATTTACCAAAATATACCAACTGTTCCAGAAGAGCATATGACAACAAACCTCACCATGAGAGAGCTAGAGGCAGCCATTGTATCCCTTAAGCAAAGAAAGTCACCTGGAAAAGACAGGGTAACAAATGACATGCTTAAAGAGCTAAGGCCTAAGGCCAAGAAAGTACTCCTCAAGATTATGAACTATAGCTGGAAGCGTGGAATAGTACCACAAGCCTGGAAAGAAGCAGTACTAGTTCCAATCCCCAAAAAGGACAAAGACCGAATGGACCCCAACAGCTACAGACCCATCAGCCTTCTAAGCTGCACGGGAAAGCTTATGGAGAGAATGATCAATACCAGATTAAGCTGGCACCTCGAAGAAAAACAAATTTTACTGCACCAACAGGCAGGCTTCAGGCAACATAGGTCTACAGAGGACCAAGTCACCTACATTGCACAGGAAATCGAAGATGCTTTCCAAGAAAGAAAGCACACTTTAGCAGTCTGGGTAGATATGGAGAAAGCATTTGATAAAGTTTGGAAAGATGGGCTAAGAGTTAAAATGCTTAAATATGGAGTCTGTGGAAGAATGTATAACTGGATCAGCAACTATCTAACAAACAGAACAGCTAGAGTGCAGGTGCACGAGCAGTTAAGCAAAAAGACTACAATGGAACATGGAGTTCCACAGGGTGGGGTCCTTTCCCCAACACTCTTCCTCATATATATAAATGATATAACAGAAAACATCCACAAGAATGTCCACAACTCCCTCTACGCTGATGACCTGGCCATGTGGACTTCAGAACAATACATCTCCACAGCAAGAGTGCGCATGCAGGATTCACTGCTAGCCCTTGAAAGTTGGTCCAAAAAGTGGTTGCTCAAAATAAATGAACAAAAAACTACACACACTATTTTTACCTTGTCAAATAAACCACAGCAAGCAAAGCTGCAATTAAATGGACAGGCAGTACGAGAAGATGAAACACCAACATACTTAGGAATCACACTAGACCGCCGAATGACATGGAAATCACAGATTAACAAAATACAGCTAAGGGCAAAACTTCGCATGGCCATCATGAAAAAGTTAGCAGGTACCACATGGGGTGCTGATGAGAATATCCTCAAAAAGCTGTACACAGGCAGAGTCAGACCTGCTATGGAATATGGCATCACAGCTTGGTCGACGGCAGCAAAGTCAAATTTTGACAGAGTAAACAGACTCCAAAACCAAGCAGCACGTATTATAACAGGGGCCCTAAAGTCTACACAAATCAACCATATGGAAACCATCACAGGGCTACAGTCAATGGAGGATAGACGTGACAGCAGAGTCTTAAAACAAGCTGAAAAATTTAAGAGGCTCGAAGGACACCCCATGTACCAAAGAATGAATAGGCTAGGAAGAGGCAGGCTCAAGCGAACTAACTTTGTCGCCCAAGCAAAAGAAAAAATTAACAATAATACCATACTAGCTAGCTCAGTTGCAAAGAAAATCCCAACAAGCTCAACTATCCCACTGTGGAAAATAAGATGCTTTCCTAAGTTAAAATCTGATATTCCAGGCATTGAAGGTAAGGGAACACAGACAGAGACACAAAGAAAGTGTATAGCAACCAAGTATATTGACCAAACATTTCCAGCGAAGCTTTGGACACATTCATATACCGATGGTTCGGCAACAAATGCAGTTGAAAATGGGGGTGCCGGCATCCTCATAAAATTAAAGAATAGAATTCACTCTATGGCAATTGCCACTGGAAAATACTGCAACAACTTCTGTGCTGAAGCAGAAGCCCTGAAACAGGCAGCTGAAACTCTTATTGAATGCAAAGCACAGGCAGAAAAACAGATAGTAATCTTTTCAGATGCCCTCTCAATAATATCAGCGCTGAAGAGCCACCAAACTAAAGGATTGAAAGATCTGATAATCTCCCTTGAAAGACTGGCCGAATGCTTCAAGAAGTGCACTATCCAGTGGATACCAGCCCATTGCAACATACCAGGAAATGAAGAGGCAGATAGACTTGCTAAAGAAGGAGGTGCATTACAGCAAAATGATTTAGAGACAACTTACGCAACGGCAAAGACCACTATAAAGGCTACATTCAAGTCCAAATGGGAAAGAGAGCACCCGGGACATTTGAAAAAAGACGCATATCATCAACTATCCAGAAAAGAACAGGTCATCATTTTTCGACTACGCACTGGACACAACAGATTGAGATACCATCTGTACCACAAATACAAAATTGGTGCAACAGATCTCTGCACCTGCGGTACCAGCCCGATGACAGTCGAACACCTGCTGCAGTACTGCCCAACCTACAGTAATGAACGGGGTAGCATATGGCAACAACCCACTTCTGTCAACGAAAAACTGTTTGGAGATGTTGGGAACCTTGAGTTGACTGCTGCCTTTATTAGAGTCATAAATGTGGAGGTCTGAGGGCGAACGAGGAAGAAGAAGAAGAAGAAGTCCTATTGTATGGCTCTGAGACATGGAGAACAACAAAGACAACAACCAAAAAGCTACAGACTTTCATAAATGGATGCTTGCGTAGAATAGAGGGATTGAAATGGTATGACAAGGTTACCAACGTGGAACTGATGACAAGAACTAGTCAAGTGTCAGTGGAAGAAGAGATGAGAAGAAGACGATGGCGATGGATTGGACACACACTGAGGAAACCTGTTGATAACATTACAAGACAGTCCTTGTTCTGGAACCCCCAGGGCAAGAGAGGCAGAGGTAGACCAAGAATCACATGGAGAAGAGAGCTGGAAACAGAGGTGAAAATGATGAGGAGAACGTGGAAAGAACTTGAGATGATGGCACGTGACAGGAGGACTTGGCATGTGTTTGTTGAAGGCCTATGCTCCTTTGGGAGTGGAGGGTTATGATGATGATAAACTACCATTACTAGTACTACTTCAACTTTTCGTTTTTCTGGTTCTTATGAACCATTGATCGAACGATGAAAGAGGAAAATGAATCGATGAGTGTAGATATCTTTCAGAAAAGCAAAACGAGAACTCAGTAGACACATTTCGTGTTCTGGATTGGAAACCAATACACAGCGTTACCTGCTAGACCGCACGCAGAAACCGTAGATCATTGCACAAGCGGGAGCCGAGCTGGTGTAGTGGTTACCAAACTGCGCTGACGACCGGGTGGCCCAGGATCAAACCTGGGAGAGAACATTTGAAGATTTTTTGTCGACTGGATTAACTCGAGCCCTGGCGAGCCATTGAAAGAGAGTCGTCGACCAGGTACTGGCGGCTCCTGAGCCGACCCAGCTCTAATGGGTACCTCCGAAATCGGCGAGTATCTGCCTGAATGGCGAGGGACACCTGTCTCTGTACAAGAAAAAAAGGGATACTCACGTAAAAATCAGTCTCAGGTTAGACATACTAACCTGAAATTTCGCCTCGAGTAATAGCGGGCGTACGCAAAAAAAAAAAAAAAAAAAAAAATCATGATACAAGAATAGGATTTTGGAATGTCAGGACAATGAATGAGACGGGTAAACTAAAGCAGGTCACGGCAGAAATGAGAAACTATAGGTTACACATTCTAGGTATAAGCGAGAGCAGATGGTCAGGGGAATGAAAAGTTAAAACTGCAACAGGAGAAACAGTACTTTACTCTGGAAGAGAGGATGGACACCACAATGAAGGTGTAGCCATTATTCTACAGAAAGGAATAGAAAGGACATTACTGGAATGGAAACCCATCAACAACAGACTGATAAGATTAAGATTGAGAGGTAGATTCACCAATACTACAATAATACAAGGCTACGCACCAACGAATGACAGCGATGAAGAGGTCAAGGATGAATTCTATCAACAACTGCAGAAAGAAATGGAAGACACACCTAGATATGATCTTATTTTAGTAATGGGAGACCTCAATGCGAAAGTTGGTACACACAATACATATAATGAAAGAGTAATGGGGAAATGCGGCAGCGGAACAGCAAACAAAAATGGGGATAAATTAATAAGTTTCTGTAGCATTAACAACCTGGTCATTGGAGGAACACTTTTCCCACATAAAGAAATTCACAAATTAACATGGGAATCACCAAATGGTCGGGACAGAAACCAGATAGACCACATCATGATTAATAGTAGATGGAGACATGCATTACAAGATGTGAAGGTAAGAAGAGGTGCAGATGTGGGAAGTAATCACCATTTAGTAGTAGCAAAACTGAAAGTGAAACTAAGAAGGGCTGGACCAACTGTAACTACACAGAAAAGGTTTGACATCAGCAAATTGAAGGACCTCCTTACCGGAAAAGCTTTTGCGGCTGACATAAAGAAACGATATCAATTTGCCAAAAGTCAGGAAAAGACATTAACTGATGATATAGACCAGAAATTCAACACCATTTCAACAATATATAAGGAAAGCAGCAAATCATGCTTGGGATTCCAGGAAAGGAAGAAGTAAGACTCGATAACACCAGAAACATTAAACACCATAACACTGAGAAAGGAAATGAAAAGAAAGAAAACAGAAGCGAAGTCCCCCAGGTTAAAGCAACTATATAGCGAACAGTACAGTCAGCTGGACAAGGAAGTTAAACGCCAAACCCGAGCCAACAAAAAGAATTTCCTAGACGATCTTGCAAGACAGGCAGAAGAGGCAGCACTGAGAAATGAACAAAGCATAGTATACAAAATAACTAAATTCATCAGCGGAAAACGAGGTGCAAAAAATATTACATTAGTAAGAGATAAGCAAGGAAAACTCATCACGACAGCAGAGGGACAGGAAACAAGATGGGCAGAGAACTTCAGAGAAACTCTGAACAAGGAACCACCAGAGACACAATTGAATGTTCCTGATGCTAAAAACGATCTAGATGTAAATACAGACATTCCACGAAAAGAAGAAATCATCACAGCAACCAAAGGGTTAAAGACCGGAAAAGCTCCTGGCCATGATAACTTAAATGCAGAGCTATTTAAGACAGACCCTGAGCTAGCAGCAGAACTATTAGAACCACTATTTGCACAAGTCTGGAAAACGGGGACAACACCATCAGAGTGGAACAAAGGAATAATTGTCAAATTGCCCAAGAAGGGAGATCTTGCAGACTGCAATAATTGGAGAGGAATCACTCTTCTCTTAGTTCCCAGCAAAATACTAGGCAGGATAATTATACAGAGAATTTCAAAAGCAGTAGACCACAAACTGAGGAAAGAACAAGCAGGATTTAGAAAGAACAGAAGATGTGTAGATCATATATTCACTCTCAGGAACATTATAGAGCAGTGCTCACAATGGCAAAGACAGCTGTACATTAATTTCGTTGATTTTGAAAGGCTTTTGACAGCATACATAGGGACAGTTTGTGGAAAATACTGAGCACTTATGGAATTCCAAGCTGCATAGTGTCAATCATAAAAAGCCTCTATGCCAACTTTACGTGTAGTGTTGGGCAGAGCAACCTAACCTTTGAGGTGAAGACAGGAGTACGTCAGGGATGCCCCTTATCAACCACTCTATTTTTAACAGTCATAGACTGGGTGATGCGCCAGACAACAGAGGGCAGTCCAAGAAGAATAAGATGGACTACATTTTCTACATTGGAAGATCTGGAATATGCAGATGACATTGCACTACTAGCACATTCACATCAACACATCCAGGAAAAAACGGATAGACTTAATAAGTTCAGCCAGCAGGTGGGCTTGAACATCAATTTAAAGAAGTCAGAGGTCATGACGCTCAATTTGAGCAACCCCGAGCCCATATCAGTAAGGAATCAGCAACTGGTACAGACAGACACCTTCACATACCTAGGATGCATAGTAACACCAGACGGCGGGGCAGGCAAAGACATCAACATCAGAATGAATAAGGCAAGAACAGCCTTTTTTAGCCTAAACAACATCTGGAAGTCCTCTCAGTACAGCACAAGCACAAAATTAAGATTATTTCAGAGCTGTGTGCTTTCTGTGCTTCTCTATGGTGCGGAATGCTGGAGAGTTACAGAGAAGGAAATGTCGAAATTGTCCTCTTTCCACGCAACATGCCTAAGAAAAATTCACCGAATCTTTTGGCCGAATACCATCACCAACCAAGATCTGCTTACTCAGAGCAAGCAAGAGGACATGCACACCATCATAGCTGGCAGACACTGGAGCTGGGTTGGCCATGTCCTCAGAAGAGACCCCGATGCCATCACAAGAACAGCTATTCTTTGGACCCCTGAAGGAAAACGAAAGAGAGGCCGACCAAAAACAACCTGGCGGAGGACTGTGGAGGCTAAGATACAAAGAATGAACCAGAGTTGGGGCACTGTACGAAGGATGGCCACCGACCGAGCAAAGTGGAATCAATTTGTTGTTGTCCTACCATACGCCACTAGGCGTGATGGCCACTGACTGCTTTGACGGTCGGCGGCTAAGGATCAAAGAAGAATAGGGAGCGTACGCTTTAAAAAAAAAAAAAAATTGCACACGCAAGAATACTTAAAGCCGTAAAATTATCACCATTAAAAAAAAACAACTCCGCCAATGCCGGTCCCAAGCCCGGATGAAAAAGGAGGAGGGCGGCCTGCACGGAGGCCGTAAGGAGGCAGCCCCTCCACCATGCAAAGGCACAACAGGCCAATCACCTGTTTGCTTTAAATCACGATTACTAGCAACACAAGAGAGAAAACTGGACTGATTCTAAAGGCGACGAACTGGAATGGACTACGGACTACGACTTATGGAACTTGGAACACAAGAAGTATAAATGGGAAGGAAGAGGAGCTGGTGGAAGAGATGAGGAAAGCAAAACTAGAAATCCTGGCTATAACGGAAACAAAGAAAAAAGGACAAGGAGTCATGGATCTCGATGGCAACACGCTGCTCTACAGTAGTGTACCCATGTCTGAAAGAGCTAAAGGGGGCGTGGGTTGCATTGTGGCCCAAAATCAAAAAGATAGTATCAAGGGATGGAACTTTGTCTCGGAGCGCATTATGGTTGTTAAACTAAAAGAAGGAGAAACCATAGTCAACCTGGTCATAGTGTATGGGCCAAATGAGGATGAGAGAGCAGAGGTCAAGGAGGAATTCTTCGAGCTGCTTCAAAGGACAGTGGATGACTGCCTAGATGAAGTTATCATGCTCGGAGATTTTAATGCCAGAGTTGGAAATGACCATGCTAGATGGGGTGGAGTTATCGGAAGATATGGAGAAGATACTCTCAATGACTATGGAAAGCGACTCCTTAGATTCTGCAGTGAGCAGAATCTGATCATTACAAACACAAAGTTCCCCCATAAGCGCATACATGCATACACTAGATGTGAACCAACAAAGAATGAGAAGTCAGTGATCGACTATGCCATTGTTCGGAGAAGCTCATTCAAATATGTCCGAGATGCTAGAGTCTGGAGGGGGCCAGAGATTGGAAGTGATCACTACCTGCTTACAATCAAAAGAACAACTGAAAGAGTTGCTCAGCCTAGGAACTGTCCAACATCACGCAAGAAACCAAGTAAACGAGCAGGAGAAATGAGCATTAGGACCTACAAGCTGAGAGAGCCAGAAATTAAGACCAGATATCAGGGGCTTATTGCTGCAGCGGTGAGCAACACAGAAGAACGACCTGATGACTTGGAAACCCTCTGGATTAAATTCAAGGATATCATAAAGACAGCTGCTGCAGAAGCATGTGGTGAAGTCCGACTTGGGAACAAGAGAAAGAGGACACCTTGGTGGACAGAGGAAGTCAAAGAGAAAATAAGAGAGAAGAAAATGGCATGGAAACAATACTTAGGAGCTAAAAACACAACAGGACAAATGGAAAAATATAGAGAATATGTGACATTCAGAACAGAAGCAAAGAACAAAGTGCTAGCAGCAAAACAGAAGTCCTGGGAAGAATTTGGAGAAAAGCTAGAAAAAGATGCACAAGAAAACCATAAATTGTTCTATAAGACCCTAAAGAACATGAGGAAGGAAAACAATGCCCTCTCAAATTTATAAAGGACAAGCAAGGCAAATTGCTTACTGCCCCGAAGGAAGTAATGGGAAGATGGAAAGAATATTTCTCAGAACTCCTGGATGGTGAGCATGGTGAAGCATCAGAAATGATAAACACTAGCACAGAAGAGAAAACCAATGATGGTGAAGATGACATAAAGATGGAAGAACTGAAGGCAGCACTGGAGAAAATCAAGATGGGCAAAGCAGCAGGGCATGATGGTATAACACCAGAAATGGTTAAGTTCATGGGAGCATCAGGCGACCTATCACTCTTAAGGGTTTTACAGGCAGCGTGGTACAACAAGACCATACCAAAAGATTGGGAGATTGCCATCATAACACCAATTTTCAAAAAGGGTGACAATCGACAGTGTGGAAACCATAGAGGCATATCCCTTCTCAGTGTCCCTGGTAAAATCTACTCTAGAATCCTAGAGCAGAGACTCCGACGCCTAGCTGAGCCCCAATTGGATGACGTCCAGTGCGGATTCCGAGCAAACCGAAGTACTCAAGACCTAATCTTCACACTCAGGCAGCTGAGTGAAAAGGCCCTTGAGTATAAGAGTGAGATGAATCTTTGTTTCATAGATCTGGAAAAGGCGTTTGACAGGGTCCCCTGGAGCAAACTTTGGGACTGTTTGGCAAGGAAGAATATTCCAGCACCTCTGATTCATGCTATACAGAGCTTCTACAAGTCTTGCAGATATTATGTGAGGACAGCAAACCATAAGTCGGAAGAGTTCAGGACCACCACTGGTGTAAGACAAGGTGATATCCTATCACCTTACCTCTTCATACTCCTTATGGACGATGTCATCAAGGCATGTAAGGAGAGAACAAGAAAGTATTCAGTGGGGTACTGGAAGATGAGACAGGTCTATATTTCGGAGCTGGCATTTGCTGATGATGTTGCCCTGATTGCTAAATCAGAGGCACATCTCCAATCCAACCTGCAAGTCTGGAAGGAAGAGCTGGAGAAGAGAGGGATGGTCATAAGTAGCTCTAAAACAAAATCCATGGTGATATCACGAGAAGAAAGAAAACATCAGATTAAGCTGGGAGAACAGGTCCTGGAGCAGGTCGACCACTTTAAATACCTCGGAGCTATTATAGACCGAAAGGGAGGCATCAAAGAAGAGTTGGCCACTCGAAAAGCAGCAGCTGGGAGACTTTTTCAGGCCATAAATCGAGGATTCCTCAGCAAGAGAGAGGTTGGTAAGAAAACGAAGATGGCTGTATACCGCTCCACCTATGTCCCAGTCTTGACATACGGATGCGAGTCATGGGCAATGACTACAACCCATAAAAGCCAGATCCAAACCTCAGAAATGAGGTATCTGAGGAAGGTGGTTGAAGTAACAAGAAGAGACATGGTACGCAACCAGACGATACGTCAAGGCCTTAAATCCTACCCCCCTGCAGACCCAAGTAGAACAGTCCCAATTAAGATGGTTTGGCCATGTCTGCAGAATGGGAGAAGATCGAATACCACGACAAGCATGGGAAACAAAGAGCCAAGGATCCAGACCCCGAGGACGACCCAGAGTCCGCTGGGAGGACAACATTAGACAATCTTTGAAGGATCGAGGACTAGAATGGAACCAGGCCAGGAGGAAGACAGCCGATAGGATAGTCTGGCGCTCTCTCTTCCAAACCTCTACACCTCACGGTAGAAGGGGAACGACTAAGTAGTAAGTAAGTAAAAAAAAAACACCATAGGCACTTGTTAGAAATAACAATATAGACATGACAGGAGATAAGGTGTTAAGTATAGATGCCCCAGGGGAAGCCCAATCAATACTTAAACGAAATATTCATAAAACAAAGGAAAACATATAAGGTTAGTAATAATGGCAATATCAAACAACAATAACAACAATGATACTTCAAAAAAGACATTCATCCAAATAGAAATTAAACAACAAAAACTAACAAATCATTAAAAAAATAAAACCAGAAAAATTAGCAAACCCATTAACTACTCATAGGACATGGAAAGGCACCGAGATTTAAAAAAAAAAAAACAATAACACAAATTAAAACCAAGTGCAAAGGACAATAGTTATCTATATACAATACAAAACTGAAAATTAAATGACAAATACTAATATAAATTGAAACCAGCAACTGCAAAAGACAATATATATTTAAACTGAATACAAAATTAGTAAATAAAAGGACACTAAATACCCCAATTATAACCAATTTTCAGGTTGAACAGGGTAGACCAAGATGGAACGAGAAGAGGCAATAATGGTCAGCTGTTAAGTGCCCGTTCTTCACCCATCACCTTTTCAAAACAACAACAACAAACCATTTAAAAAAAAAGTTCTGCCATTACCAAGGTCATATCAGCACAGCCATGACCTCTGATATTTCCGACAGCTTATATCAAATCCCCAGAAATCTCACACTTAAAGCTTTCATCGTGTCCAGACAAGCTAGGACCTGTTTTCAAGCCCCGAGACAGACCGTGTCAGAAGTAATCATAGACTTCTTCATGAACCCGGTTACCGAACGATTGGGGGTGGCGAAGGAAATTACGCTCCATCTCCGGTAATTTCGACGAATGTCGAGTCTAAATTACAGGAATCTATTTTGATAGAGTATAAAAGGTCTGGGTTCGAAGATTTTGCCTCATGCTACAATCTGTCTATATCCTTGTTTTTCCCCTCTCACTTTTCTCTATCACCTCATGAATATTCATTTTATGTTTGACCTCACTATCTTCATTATCATCATCAGCTCCCCAAGGAACATAGGCGTTCAACAAATATATACCAAGTCTTTTTGTACCGTGCCATACGCTCAATGTCTGTCTCCAGTTCCCTTCATGTCTGTCTCCAGTTCCCTTCATGTCTGTCTCCAGATCCTTCATGTATGTCTCCAGTTCCCTTCTTGTCTGTCTCCAGTTCCCTTCATGTCTGTCTCCAGTTCTCTTCATGTCTGCCTCCAGTTCATTTCATGTCTGTCTCCAGTTCTCTTCATGTCTGTCTCCAGTTCTCTTCATGTCTGTCTCCAGTTCTCTTCATGTCTGTCTCCATTCCCTTCATTTCTGTCTCCAGTTCTCTTCATGTCTGTCTCCAGTTCTCTTCATGTCTGTCTCCAGTTCTCTTCATGTCTGTCTCCAGTTCCCTTCATGTCTGTCTCCAGTTCCCTTCATGTCTGTCTCCAGTTCCCTTCATGTCTGTCTCCAGTTCCCTTCATGTCTGTCTCCAGATCCTTCATGTCTGTCTCCAGTTCCCTTCTTGTCTGTCTCCAGTTCCCTTCATGTCTGTCTCCAGTTCTCTTCATGTCTGTCTCCAGTTCCCTTCATGTCTGTCTCCAGTTCTCTTCATGTCTGTCTCCAGTTCTCTTCATGTCTGTCTCCAGTTCTCTTCATGTCTGTCTCCAGTTCTCTTCATGTCTGTCTCCAGTTCTCTCCATTCTGTCTCCAGTTCTCTTCATGTCTGTCTCCAGTTCTCTTCATGTCTGTCTCCAGTTCTCTTCATGTCTGTCTCCAGTTCTCTTCATGTCTGTCTCCATTCCCTTCATGTCTGTCTCCAGTTCTCTTCATGTCTGTCTCCAGTTCTCTTCATGTCTGTCTCCAGTTCTCTTCATGTCTGTCTCCAGTTCCCTTCATGTCTGTCTCTAGTTCTCTTCATGTCTGTCTCCACTCCCTTCATGTCTGTCTCCAGTTCTCTTCACGTCTGTCTCCAGTTCTCTTCATGTCTGTCTCCAGTTCTCTTCATGTCTGTCTCCAGTTCTCTTCATGTCTGTCTCCAGTTCCCTTCATGTCTGTCTCCAGTTCTCTTCATGTCTGTCTCCAGTTCCCTTCATGTCTGTCTCCAGTTCTCTTCTCCATGTGTTCCTTGGACTCCATATACCTCTCGTACCCTGAGGATTTCAGAAAAAGGACTGCATTGTAACGCTATCAACAAGTTTCCTCATTGTGTCTTCTATCCATCTCAAACGTCTTCATGGACCCAAAGATGCAGCAATAGAGAATGCAGTCAGCGACCCATAGCTTGACTGCTTGCGACAGGGTCGGCGAACCAGAGCTGACCAAGACCCTACTCCACAGCTCCGGTGTAAACAAACACAACGCAACCAACGTCCTTTTCAGGACGAACGAGAAAGAAGAAGAAGAAGGAAACGTTGTCATCACATCTATTGCTCCATCCACGCTTCACTATATTGCTATGTACAGTAAGAAAGAAATGTTTTTTTTTTCCTGCCGTTTCTTCGATTTAAAGATTGTCGTTTGTAACTCAACAGTCGTTTCTGCATCTTAGAATAAATTTTGCCAAAAATATTTCGAATGAACGGATGAATAAACTTAATTTTAAGACGGTTGGGAATTAGACACGCAGACCCGTCTAACATTTTGCTCTTTGGCTTAACTTTCACTCGAATATATATTATTGTATTCAGAAAACAATATTGTTATTGTTGAGCAGAATCGACATCACTGCAGGGCAAACCCATAGGTGCTCAGCCTCCCTCAGCAAATGTCGAAGGGTATGAACGCTAACTGTTCCCGTAGCACACTGGTTGTACACACGACGGCTGTATCCTCTAGTATGTCCTTCTCTGCTAGGTTTACACAATCCAACAGTCTTAAACTTGATGATTCATCTATTGCAGTGTCATTCTCTAACAGGCAATCGTTAATTGTCCTCAGTATCTCTCCCTTATCCATATCCAGTGTCTCCACTATTGGTGCTCTGGAGGCTTGTCTGTTAGCCCTCACGTTGCCGCGTGCCATAGAAAATCATATAAAAAGATGCAAGTGACACGCCAAAAAATTAATTATTGCGTATTCTCTCTCTCTCTCTCCCCCTCTCTCTCTCTCTCTCTCTCTCTCTCTCTCTCTCTCTCTCTCTCTCTGCTGTATGTTCGGATCACGGCATTACTTCTCCTATGCTAATTGTATTCATTTCCATTCCATTTCAGCGTCATTGGATCTTTATAGATAGATCATGACAGTTATCATGACATAAGTTTTCCAGCGTTGGTGTAGCTGGCGAGTCCTTTTTATGACTCCTTTTCGAGGCTTCAGGCTAGCAGATGGATAATGGTAGTCCTTTTCAGGACTTAGTATCTATCGACGCTGGACGGACTAGCAATCTTATTAGATTGCTCAAGAGTTCACATACAACCGGTGTTGTGCTGAAAACTGAGCAAGTACGGGCAGCGTTAACGGAGCTGGTGAGTCCTTTTCAGGGCTTCAGGCTAGCAGATGGATAATGTTAGCCCTTTTCAGGACTTAATATCTATCAACGCTGATCGGGCTAGCAGTCCTATTCAGGGGTTTTCATGCTAGCTGATAGATGGTAGTAGTCCTTTTCAGGGCTTAGAATTTATCAAAACATTGCTTCAGTTAATAGAGTTCACTTATTTTTGAATGGCAAATGCGCTCTGATATAACCAAATAGGTTGAAAGGAACGCGCCTCGCCACAAGAAGGCAAAAACCAAACTAAACCCAAAAATGACACATAGTACAATTTGTTTACATTGAGTAAACTTCCTGATAGCATTACAATGCAGTCCTTGTTCTGGCATCTCGTGGGGCAGTCTTTATTCTGGGATCTCGTCGGGCAGTCTTTATTCTGGGATCTCGTGGGGCAGTCTTTATTCTGGGATCTCGTGGGGCAGTCTTTATTCTGGGATCTCGTGGGGCAGTCTTTATTCTGGGATCTCGTGGGGCAGTCTTTATTCTGGGATCTCGTGGGGCAGTCTTTATTCTGGGATCTCGTGGGCACGAGAGATGTCTTTCCATGTCTTCGGTATCAATTTCATTTCGACGGAGATTCAAATAGCCTCAAACTGACTGCTGCTTTCTTTCAAAACATTCTGAGAGTGTAAGAAGACGAAGATTTCTTTCTCCACCTTTCTTCAACATTATTATTATTATTATTTTTTTTAATGACTGTCTTTAATGGGTGCTTGCTTAGAATAGAAGATATAAAGTGGTATGATATGATCACTTATATGGACGTTGACTTCCTTTCCGTTCAATTTCAACATCAATGTATCTTTGTAGTCAAACCTATCATGACTTATTCTCAATGGCCTATGCACTATGAAAAAGTTGTAAGCCCTGCGCACTCTTTCAATAAATGTTCAATTTAGTTTTTTACGGTGCAATGCGCGCTTTTTTCCGAAAAAGTGTATGGGAATGTGTCACTGTTCATTAAGTTTAACTTAGTTTACTAATGTTCAATTTAGTTTTTACGGTGCAATGCGCGCTTTTTTTTCTGAAAAAGTGTATGGGAATGTGTCATTGCTCGTTGACTTTTACTTAGTTCACCAAGTAAATTATTTATAAGCGGGACAATACATACAGATTACAAAAAGTATGCGCATTGAAAAAAACAAGGATTTCGGCTTGGAGCTGGGTGCAGTGGAAGAGAGAAAAAAAGATGGTTAGCGCCAATTAATTAGACAATAAATACACTTCGAACAAACTATTAGATGAAAGAGCCTAGGCTCTCGAGATGTGGATGTAGCGAAGAATAGGATGCATCTTATGGAAAGAGAAGAAAACAAATAAAGAGGTCCTAGAAAATCTAGGACTGAAAAGAGAATTAATAAAGAAGATCAAAATTAGACAGCTAACTTTATTTTGGCCATATAAAAAAATAAAATAAATAAACATAACGCCTCGCTAAAGACCATAATAGAAGGCAGAGTTGAAGGCAAACGTGCAAGATGAAAATAGCGCTATAAGCGGGTAGACAACATCAAGAGATAGACAGAAAAGAGTCTTATCAGAGAACACCATCAAGACAAGACACAGAAGATGTTGGAGGTTTAATGCAGCCGACTTCTGTTGTGAATGCAGCTGGTGATAATGATGATGATGATAAATATAGTTCGGTAACAGAAAATGAAGAAAGAAATATCCAATTCCTCTGTTTATTTATTAATGAATACTCATATTCTATTCATGCCATGATGGGTTACACAATGATGTTTATTGCTGTTGTTTAACTAGGGCTGCTGAGCTTCTCACTCTTTCGTAGCCAATGCCAATTTGAAGAATTCTTCGCATTATTTATGTCACATATCTAGGCTTTTCCTGTGGCTTTTCTGCCATTCCCAAGCCTCCTGAGTTTGCGTCATCAGCTCTGGTTTCTTTCCTGGCTTGGCTTTCATTTAAAGAATTTTCACATTTGGTTTATGCTACAATGAGGAATGGGGGAGAGGCATACTTTGCAATTCACGCCATCCATGGGGGCTTTCAGAATATACAGAGCTAAAGTTCTGTGTTTTGGTTATGGGTTTTTCCCAGAAATCGTCTTTTCCTGCACAGAACCACGTTCGAGCTCACTGTCTGTCACCTAATCATTGAGGGATCCTTCAGCGCGCAGTCAATGAGGTAAAAGCCGGAGTTAAATCTGAGCCTCAAATGTTTTCTCACAAGCTTAGTGTGCAGAGCTGGGCTCTCAACATGTTTCACCACAAGAGGTGTCATGGCTAATTGATCCCTGAAGCGTTGGCAAGGCAACACGAAGTTGGCTTGCTTCCAAGATGCTCTTGGATAGAGATCTAACCCTGTAATTCCCACATGAGCAGTGTGCGTTCAGAGATTGATCTAACTCTGATGGAATACACGCAAGAGCAGTGTACATTCCTTTGCATCGCAAGTATAGTATTTCGATTTTAAAAAAATGAAATTTTTCTTCGTTTTGGCGAGGCGCCAACCTAGTCGGTTATATTAGGGCGCATGTCCAAACATAAAAGACCTTTTGGTCTGGTGGTATAGACGAAGTTTATAACTCTAGAAACGTAGATAAAGCACTAGATGCCACAGAGATGGGATTTTACCAAAGAATGTTAAAAATACAAAGGACAGCTAAAAATAGTAACGAGGAAAGTGGTCAGTGCGCAAAAGAAGATTATTCCCCTTGTTAGAAGGAAAAAATCCATTTTCTTTGTGCGTATTATAAGAAGACTTAAGCTGGAATATATCGTGTCGAAGGTAATGATGAGATAGCGGACGAGAAAGAGATCAGATACAGGACAGTTTGGAACCCGAATTCATAAATTGTACTGAAGAAAAGGAAGGTGTAGAGAAACTGTCACAAAACGGTTTGAGCATGTGGCGCCCTTCTTTCTCTCCTTCATCGTCCTTTTATTTGGGTGCACTTTTCATAACTGTCGTTCTCTGTGGCAGTATCACTTCATTTCTTCATTCATCGTCCTATTATTCGGCATATTTTATGCCCTACTTTTTTTGTTGCCTCGCCGTTCCCAGACTTGTTTACGTTTCGCTAGTCTTGTTTGAAACGATTGGAGCTTTCTTAACATCGTAACAAACAAATGCGGGGGAAGAAGAGCCATACGAGGTATAACCTGAACTTTTCGCAGTTTTAAGGCACTGTGAAAATTCACTGTGAGGATCGCTTGCCTAGACGAAACCAGACTGCCAGGATTAGATATTAGAATTATCATTATCAGACCGGAATTTGTGGATCATCCCGAAGGACTTAAAGAGCCCAGGAAACTATTTTAATAAGGAAGACCGGCATCTGAGGAAACTGAAACACGGAGTCATAGAGGGAATTCAGTATTAACATAACAACCCATAAGAACACGTGTGAAAGGCATCTGGTAGTGCCATAAACCTACTTCTCTAAGCAAACAGTCTGTGAGCCAAGAATGGCTTGTTGTTGGTCCCAGTTGAGGGTACTAGCTCTTGAACAAGAAAGTAAAAGTGGCCTGAGCTTTAAGACGAGGGACCAACTTCGTAGACACTCCCTGACACTTCTGGGAACGTGCTGCACCGTACAACCTTGACCAGCGACGAGCGTGATCAGTCTACTAAGAACCAACCCATCAGCAGGAGAAGAACCGTCACTGACAGCTAAGTAACCCTTAAAAGCTGCCAAGTGACCTGTTTTACACACTTCTATCCCATCACAACAGCGATGATAAACTTTTTTTTTTCATAAATAATTATTCATTTCTTTAAAACCTTGTTAAAACCAAAATGACTATTAAATCTGTTATTTGTAAATGTACAAATTTAACGTTGATTTAATCATTTTGAATTTACTGCATGTTCGTCTTAGGTAATTTACTAAATACACCCTAAACATGAGCTATACCATAATAAGAAGAATTCCACTGAGTAAATCATGGTAGGGGCTTGAACGAGCTGAAATTAATAATTGCTTAATTCTTCATAAAAGGCGGCGGACCGATATAAGTTAATAATTGCCGTGCCAATGCAGCATTTTTCTTGACTTCGGAAATATCTTATGAACACTCCCTTGAGATAGAAACATCATTATCCTTCTATCTCTGCCAAGAGTAATCTTGTGCGAAGGTAGACACCTTTGAAGTCCGATATTAGATACTCTTGAGTTTTGGCCATTGTTGGACCACTAGTGCAAAACAGGGGATGGAAATCCGTAACAGAAACATAATCACCCACGCCAGCAAGCCTGATACTTGAAGATTAAAAAAAAACGAGATGAAGATTTGTAGATAATATATTCAATTACTCTCACAGGTTCATAAACAAATTCCTAAGAATGTGCTCCATTTTTACTTATATTAAAAATGAATTCTAATTATGTGTTTTTTGTATGTCTTTAATGTTCATACTTGTATAAATTTAAAAAAAAAAGAATAAAAATGAAGATAACAAAAAAATTGTATTTGCCTGCAGGTGTTTGGGCTTGCACATCTCTGACATTTAAGGTTTTATAGAAACACGATGAAAATATACCCATCAAAACAACTTATGGCACGAGAATTAATTTAGCCAATTTCTTAGCCTTTTCTCACCTGCAGCACATTTAGAAGACTGGTGAACTTGCTTGGAACTAGTTTTATTGATTCTGAACCAAATTAATTTCAACATTTTAAGGATTTTGTTACTTCGATTTGGTTTGGTTTGGTTTTAACGACCATCTTCATTGCACACGGACAACTCCATAAGCGCTCGAATCTCCTCCCTGAGACCACACAGTGAGGATTTCAGCACAGTGTACAAACTTCGTAACACCAGCGAGGATCCCAGTCTGTGTAAACAGGAATCATACATTCTATAAATATTTTTTTGGTGGGTAGGTTTCTTAATTTTTAAATTGTGCCATGGCAGCGGCCGTATGGACTACTCTTTACGATTTCCAACTGCCGATGTGATTTTGAAATTGCGCAACTTACACACGAAACCTCCTTTTTTCGCCCTTATCCCGGACGGTTTGTCATCCTATCTCATTACTCAGGAGACCAGGGTGTAGTATGACGTCATTAGGAATCACTGGTTCTGAAAAAAATGTCCATCAATTATATTCCATCTGTTGGTAACGAACCGGTACCTGTAGAATTACAGGCGAATGCCATATCACTTAACCACGCTGATCCCCCCCCCTCCCCCAATGTTTTTGTTAATCTATCCTGTTGATGTAAGTGAACAATGCAGAAATCCAGTGTTACGCCATCTTGAATGCTATTTTCATCCAACATATCATTCTCCATTTCACTACTTATGGAGCATAGAGTCGCCACTGTCGGCGATCCTCTTGCAGGAAGCCTGCACTATGCTCTTGCTGCTGTGGGTCCTGTAGCAAGGTATTTTCCATTATGACGTTGCCTGCCCTACGCATAAACAACATAAAAGGTAGTCCCGTAGCAGATATAGCCGTAGGGAAATGAAATGTTAGAGACTCCACTATACTAGGTCCAGCAACGAGAGGTGGGGTGACTAGTTCCCTTCCTCGCTGTCTTTTCCTTCCCTAACTCAAGAGCAGAGTCAGGTACCCATTTACAGAACTGAGCAAACACTGGTTCACCTCGGTTTGCGAGTTAAGGGCTTGCGTTAAACCGGGACTACGTGTTTGAGATATAAGGTAAACAAAGAGTGAAACCAGAGGCATGTGAATGGTAAATAATAAACTTAAACCACAATTTGGAAGACTACTCGTAAGAAATAAGGAAGGAAAACACTAGACGACAGGTAATTCTTACATCGGCTTACATGTCCTGCAATAGCTGTCGTTCTAGGAATCCGTGTAGTAACCACTAGCAGAGCACGCAATAATACGATTTGAAAAAAAAACGCGATTCGAATGTTTGTAAACTTACTACAATACACTGGCTGCCCAGCTCGGCGGTCCTGGTTCGATTCCCAGTTGAGGTGGGGATTTTTTAGATACCGAACGGCTCCGGCGTCGACCCAGCCTCATGAATTGAGCACCAGAGCAACTCTGGGAAGGTTAAGGCGGTCGGCGTGATGCTGACCACATCACCCCTAGTGTGCCGATGGTCAAGAAAATATGGGCCTAACACCATATTCCCAATATGCCTCAATGGGCGTGTCACGGGATCCTTTACCTTTTACCTTTACAATACTACTAGCAATTAACCTGACACTACATTTTAGGCGGCGCTAAATTGCTCTTTAAAACCCAAAGATCGACATTTACGTCAGAATAAGAGGTAAAGCATGACGCAATTATTTTAACCCTTCAGAAACGAGTACATGTATTTTGATTTTAAATTTTCGCTTCTGCATAGTTTAAGGTTTTGAGCTGCCTCACCATGAAGGTACCTATTTAAAAGAGGACCCTTTTAGAACGGTACATTTTTGTTCTATAGACAAACATTTATTAGTGCGCGAGACCCCTAAATCGCGAGGTCTTATACAAATTTCTATGCGTAAAATCACCAAGGTTACTGCAGTCCCGTAGCAAATACCGCTGTAGGGGAGTGAAGTGTTAGAGATGTCATCTACTAGGTCCAGCTTCAAGAGGTGGGGTGAGGAGTGCCCTTCCTCGCTGCCTTTCCTAACTCAAGAGAAGAACCAGGTACTCATTTACAGCTGGGCAGCCTGGATCGTGACGCTGCTGAGCTTCGAACCCGATGTGACGAAACGTCTGTACGTGTTCTTTTGGTGGCTCTCTCACACCTTTAGCCACTACGGCAGTATCATTTCTTTTCTTCATTTTATTTCCAATCGCTTTTATTTGGCATAGTTTTTATGCCTTTTCATTCTTTATTTTACTCTCTATGCTGAATCTAGTAGGGGAAAGTCTCTAACACTCCACTCCCCTACGAAAGTATCTGCTATGGAACTGTCTTTATCTTGTTTACCACTCATCAGACGTATTTACGTTCCGCCAGGTGAACGGCGATATTATCGTAACAATACCCGGTCATTACACCGGTCAGCGACAATACGCTTATCAATCGACTCAGTCGCCGGCCACCTTTGATAGGAGACGATCCTCGTTTAACACAATATCGTCTCGTACGAGGCTGAATAGGTAGCCAAGACTGTCTGTCTTGAGAACGAACGATCACAGACGAAATGAGATAATCGTTTCACGGGACCAACTGTGTGTGTGATTATCACGATAATCTGTCTGGAGAGACAATACTGGCGATAGGTAGCATCTGGACATCAAATGAGTTCATAGATGGTGTTTATGAGTTGTGCACAAGATGTCACCGGAAATATTACCGCATGATTAGACAGAGGTCACGTGTGGAATATTAAAATTAATATTTTAAAATACGCGAGGGGATATTTTAAATGAAACATCCAACCCAGTGCTAGAGAGATGTGGTTGGTTTGATTTGAGATCCGGAGTATACAATGAATTCAATTGGAACATTCGACGGAAACAAAATCTGTTATTTGAACTGAGAATGAGAGATATAACCTAGCGAACTCAGAGACACAGAACAGACAGCTCCATAACTTCATACGAGCAACTCCCTGAAAGCCAGAAAGAAAAAGAGACATTGGACTTAGAAATTTCACAACTATAAGTAACAGATCGAGTATTGGCAACTTAGAAATTTACAAGTAAACCCGCATTTTTAATGCAAGACTAGAAACTTAGGAATTTGATCATAAGTCATAAAGGAATGAAACATAATTTTTCCCAGGCCCAGTGATTTCGCAGAACACCCGCCGTGGGAGGAATTAACTCAAATGTCCCCGACCAAGTCATAGAGGTATTAAACACAAGTTTTCCCAGGCCAGTGATTTCGCAGAACACCCGCCGTCAGAGGATTTAACTCTAATTTCCAGATCTAAGTGATTCGAAGCATCTAATATAGAGCTGTGTCCAGTCTAAATCTGTGTAAGGAGATTGTGTATTCCCAAAATTTTGGGGTAAGTGTAAACAATGTATTTACTAATGTAAATTTTACATGTTTCTTGCTTAGTGGTTATAAATGAGGCTGGCAAACTCAACATATAAAAAGAGTATATTCATAAACCACTACAGCAAGCGCTGGTGATTTGTTCGGGCTAGTCGTGCGGAAAACCATATAGCAGAGGTGACCCCAGACTCCGACTGGAGCAGTTATGAGTGATGATTACATCACATGTGCCTCAAGAATAGCATATCATTTTGTGAGATATATGTAACTTGTTAATGTTAGTTCAGGGACAAATCATTATTCGCGCACTTGTTGAAGCAATTGGCCAGTCTTTCAAAGGAGATTATCAGATCTTTCAATCCTTCAGCATGGTGGCTCTTCAGCGCTGTTATTACTGAGAGGGCAATATGTAAAGATTACTATATGTTTTTCTGCCTGTGCTTTGCATTCAATAAGAGTTTCCGCTGCCTGTTTCAAGGCTTCTGCTTCAGCACTGAAGTTATTGCAGTATTTTCCAGTGGCAATTGCCACAGAGTGGATTCTATTCTTTAATTTTATGAGGATGCCGGCAACCCCCCCCCAACCCATTTTCAACTGCATTTTTTGCTGAACCATCAGTATATGCATGTGTCCAAAGCTTTGCTGGGAATTTTTGGTCAATATACTTGTTTGCTGTACACTTTCTTTGTGTTTCTGTCTGTGTTCCCGTACTTTCAATGCCTGGAATATCAGGTTTTAGCTCAGGAAAGCATCTTATTTTCCACAGTTGGATAGTTGTGCTTGTTGGTATTTTCTTTGCAACTGAGCTTGCTAGCATGGTATTTTTGCTAATTTTTTCCTTTGCTTGGGCCACAAAGTTAGTTCGCTTGAGCCTGCCTCTTCCTAGCCTATTCTTTCTTTGGAACATGGGGTGTCCTTCGAGTCTCTTACATGTTTCAGCTTGTTGTAGAACTCTACTGTCACGTCTGTCCTCCATTGGCTGTAGCCCTGTAATGTTTTCCTTAAGGTTGATTTTTGTGGACTTTACGGCCCCTGCTATAATACGCGCTGCTTGGTTTTGGAGTCTGTTTACTCTGTCAAAATTTGACTTTGCAGCCGTCGACCAAGCTGTGATGCCGTATTCCATAGCAGGTCTGACTCTCCCTGTGTACAGCTTTTTGAGGATATTCTCATCAGCACCCCATGTGGTACCAGCTAACTTTTTCATGATGGCCATGCGAAGTTTTGCCCTTAGCTGTATTTTGGTTATCTGTGATTTCCACGTCATTCGGCGGTCTAGTGTGATTCCTAAGTATGTTGGTGTTTCATCGTCTCGTACTGCCTGCCCATTTAGTTGTACATAATTGAGGGAAACCCGAGGCCTGTAAACAGTAAATTAATAATTTAGTTGTAGCTTTGCTTGCTGTGGTTTATTTGACAAGGTAAAAATAGTGTGTGTAGTTTTTTGTTCATTGATTTTGAGCAACCACTTTTTGGACCAACTTTCAAGGGCTAGCAGTGAATCCTGCATGCGCACTCTTGCTGTGGAGATGTATTCTTCTGAAGTCCACATGGCCAGGTCATCAGCATAGAGAGAGTTGTGGACATTCTTGTGGATGTTTTCATTTATATATAAAGGAAGAATGTTGGGGAAAGGACCCCACCCTGTGGGACTCCATGTTCCATTGTAGTCTTTTTGCTTACATGTTGTGCGTGCACCTACACTCTAGCTGTTCTGTTTGTTAGATAGTGATTGATACAGTTATACATTCTTCCACAGACTCCATATTTACGCATTTTAACTCTTAGCCCATCTTTCCAAACTTTATCAAATGCTTTCTCCATGTCTACCCAGACTGCTAATGTGTGCTTTCCTTCTTGGAAAGCATCTTCGATTTCCTTTGCAGTGTAGGTGACTTGGTCCTCTGTAGACCTATGTTGCCTGAAGCCTGCCTGTTGGTGCAGTAGAATTTGTTTTTCTTCGAGGTGCCAACTTAATCTGGTATTGATCATTCTCTCCATAAGCTTTCCCGTGCAGCGTAGAAGGCTGATGGGTCTGTAGCTGTTGGGGTCCATTCGGTCTTTGTCCTTTTAAATGATTGGAATTAGTACTGCTTCTTTCCAGGCCTGTGGTACAATTCCACGCTTCCAGCTATAGTTCATAATCTTGAGGAGGGCTTTCTTAGCATTAGGTCCTAGTTCTTTAAGCATGTCATTTGTTACCCCGTCTTTTACAGGTGACTTTCTTTGTTTAAGGGATACAATGGCTGCCTCTAGCTCTCTCATGGTGAGGTTTGCTGTCATGTGCTCTTCTGGAACAGTTTATATATTTTGGTAAAGTTCTTGCTCTTTGATAATTTCCTGTTTTCTGTCAGGTGGAACATTTATCTGGCTCTCAAGTGAGAATTTTTGAGCAAAGAAATTTGCTGCTTCTTTCTTTGTGAGTATTTTCTCATTTTGTTTTAGGGCCATTTCCTTAATTTAGCATTCCTCATCATTTAAGGCTTTGGCGAGCCTCCATAATTTTCTTCCATCTGTGTCGAGGTTAAGACTTTCTGTTGTTTTGATCCAGCTATTTTGGGCTGAACAGTTTAACGTTTTCCTGTATTTTGCAGAGATAGCTTTGTAGGCGACGTTTGTCTCAACTGTTTTGTCATTTTCTGCTACATGTCTGGCCTCTGTTACCTGTTTTCCAGTTCTTTGAGTTCTTCTGTCCAGTACGGCTTATAATCCTTTCCTGCCCCTCGTGGACTAGGGCAGCTTTCAGAACTGCTTGATTGAATCCGTCAGCTATTTCTCCAATTCTTTTGTTTTTGGTGTTTATCAAGCCACAGTATTCATCTGTCAGTGCTGAGAACTTGTTCCAGTTGGCATTTTTGTAGTTCTAGCGGGGAAATGGTTTATGGAAGTGGAGTGTATGTTCCATATTAATCATTAGTTTGATCGGTTTGTGGTCACTGCCTGCCAATTGGTTGAGCACAATGCGTTCGGTCCTATGGTTGATGTCTCCTGTTGAGAAGGCAAGGTCGGGTGTTGAGGTTCATTGCCATCTTCTTGAGTAGAAGCTGGGTGTATCGTCTGCTCTATTGATGAGTTGTAGATTTGAGTCAATCTCCCAGTCCTCTACCTCAATGCCACGGGTATCGGTCTCTGTGTAGCCCTACCTTTCTGAATGGCTGTTGAAATCACCAACAACCAGGTGGTTGGTGCGCCTAATCTCCATTGTGGCTAGTGAAAGATCTCTATCGGGGGGGGGGGGGGGAAATGTAGGTTGTACACTCTAACGGTCTGGTCATCTATCGTGATGTCAGGTCCTATAATTTCTGCCTGACCGTTTGTAGAAACAGAAAGCTCTCTGCTAGGCAAGACGTTTCTGATTAACATGATGACTCCTCCCTTGTGTCCCTCTTTATTAAGCCGGAAGGTTTCATATCCTCTTACAGAAAATCTGTGGTTTGTGTTTAGGTGTGTTTCTTGAATGCAGGCTATGTCAGTTTGTTCATCGTGTAATTTTTTAGCGAGCGGTAGTTTCTTCTTTAGGACACCTTCTGCATTCCATCGGAGTATATTGAGTGTTCTTTCCTGGGTGTTTTGTCAGTCCCATTTTCCCTAATATTCCGCGCCCTGGCTGCACGATGCGGAGATAGGTGACCACCAGTAGCTTTGGATGAATCCCGTCGAGGCAAGGGTTCGGCACTCTTCACACCTGGCGGGTCTCCTTGGGTCGAGCACCATCTTGTTGAGTCATATTTATATCTGTCATCTCAAGGCGGTTTGCGTTGCACTATGTTGTGCGCCTTGCAGCCCAGTGCATCCGTCTTCAGCATGTATTTGTTCGGGACTGCTTCCCTAGCTTCTGATTTGCCGTGACCTTCCTGCAAGGCAGCAGTTGTTTGACATCAGAGTTGTCTCTCATAGGAAAGCAGTCTTTCCGGACTAACGAGTCGTTCCTACCCTGGTTTGTGTTAAGTTGTCCTTCTCTTAGGTGGATTGTCAACCAAGACTATCATGCTCCTCCTGCACTGATTTTTTTGCAGGGTTTACTCCCTGGCTTTAAAGGATAGAGGACAAACAGTGAAGAATGAGGCAAGAAAGTATTTCACCCGTGAAGTGGGAGTGGATTGCAGACCAGAGCATGTACCACTCGCCGGTGGGTTCTGCATCTACACCTATAGGATTCCACCTACTCCTCAGCCCATTTAGTCTGACCCCTCACCAAGGACCTGTCCGGCTTGGGTGACCCTGCCAGGAGTAAAACTCCCGCCGACATAGCTCCCCGGATCATTGGGGCACTCAAGCTCTCCAACCAACGGCAAGGTAGGTTGACACGTGGAGAGTGTTAAGCTTCCAACTCAGCAGAGTCATTTGGTTCCTTCTATTTTGTCCAAAAGTTCGGGGAACGAAGCTAGTTGTGAGTGAAACGCAGGGAATCAACACCAACCGCCTAAATCGGACAAGTTGTGTGAAGACGTGCCCTCATCACAAAGCAGTGACGAAAATCACAGCAGCAGGACTCACCTAAAAGTTAAGTGCTTATAAAAAGGCACCAGCAAAAAGGACATGTTTCTGAACTATATCTAGACCCTAAATCTCTGTTAAGAGAAAATTTGATTCCAATATAAAAGTCACCAGCAGATTATTTATTTTAAATTGTTAATACTAATTGATTATTAAATTTGTTACCTGTTGTTTTAAAACTAAACAATCATAGTCGATTCAGTTTTTTATATGTATGAAAGCAAACGAATGAGCCAGAACAATATATATATATACTGAAGCACATTAAAAACGCACCACTATTATATATACTGATGCCGAGAAGCTGGAAAAAAAGTGTGGGAATGGATATTCCCCGTGTTTGTCATGAGGTAGAGAGCGAATGGCTGCTGGAATGAAAAGTGCATGATTCAACCCACAGGTTTGTGTACAGACTACATGAAAACAATGAAAGTTACACGTGCAACACGATTCCCAACAGCTATGACCCTGAAAATGTGTACGCGTTGTGGCAGTATACTCGGTATAAAAAGGCCGTTGAGACAAAACACCCAGTACATGTGCTTGAAATGCTACGACTATCACGACTATCTGAAAACGACCGCCAATGAGCCATTGGTATGTTGGAGACCGGAATGAGCTCACGGGCCATTGGCAGAAGGATGAATTGCCACCACAGCACTATTGTACGTCTCAATGAACGTTACGGAACCACTGGCAGTGCCCGGGATAGACTTCGGAGTGGCCAACCACGAGTTACTACCCCTGCGCAAGATCGTCATATTGTGCTGAGTCACCTAAGGAATCGTTCTCTCCCGGCAAGTCAAACAGCAAGAGCAATAGTGGGTAGACGTGGGCAAGTCTCTCGAATGACAGTTATACGACGACTCAGAGATACAGGCCTTACTGCAAGACGACCTTATGTTGGGCCAAACTTGACTCACAGATATCGTCAACAGCGCCTGAAATGGGCAGAGCAACATGTCAGATGGACTAGACTGCAGTGGAATGCTGTCCTATTCACAGACGAGAGCAGATTCAACATATCCTTTGCTGATGGACGTATGCGGATTTGGCGACGGTGTGGAGAGCGCTTTGCAGATTGCTGTGTTCGTCAGCACAACCGATTTGGAGGTGGCAGTATTCACATTTGGGGTGGATTCAGTTTTCACCATCGCTTGCCTCTTCACGTCTTCCGTGGAAATGTTAATGCTGTGACATATCGAGATGAGGTTCTGGATGCATTGGTTGCTCCTGCGTTCACAAATTATCCAGACTTGCAGCTTCTCCAGCAGGATAACGCACGTGCGCACACCGCATGCATTACGCAGCAATATCTACAGCATCAGAACATTGTAACGATTGATTGGCCTGCCCTATCACTAGACATGTCCCCTATAGAACATCTGTGGGACGAGTTTGGACGCAGAGTCAACAGGCAAGGTTCTCCAGCTAATCTGCAACAGCTCGAAGCTGCTCTTACACGTGAATGGGACTTGATTCCCCGGAATTTCCTTCAGAGACATGTGCGTTCCATGCGGAGCCACTGCCAAGCTTGTTTGCAAGCACACAGTGGACATACCAGATACTGAGAATAGTGTGAATGAATTTTTTTATTGGTTGCATTTTTGGTTTTCTCCCTTGCCTGCCCAGAATGCAACGAATTTCATAACAGTCAAATGTACAAATTAATGACCAGCATGGATTCATAGGAAAATGAATAAAGATTCCAAATATGTAAACTTGTAAACACTTATATTTACATTTCACACTGTTCCTGGATTATACAGGTGGTTCGTTTTTAATGGGCTTCAGTATATATATATATATATATATATATATATATATATATATATATATATATATATATATATATATATATATATATATATATATATATATATATATATATATATATATATATATATATATATATATATATATATATATATATATATATATATATATATATATATATATATATATATATATATTACCTCTAAACAGAGCTATGCCATTGTAGGAGGAATTCGCTGAATTAACTCAGCTGGGGGCTTGAACGGGCTAAAAACCATTGCTTAAATCCTTCACAAAAGGCCACGGACAGATATAAGTTAACCATTGCTCAGCACTATGCTGCATGGTTCTTGACTTCTGAATTATCTTGTGAAGACTCCCTGTCCTTTCGGATAGAAGCGACATTACACAAGAGTAATCTTGTGCGAAGGTAAACACATTTGACGACCCAGTTTAGATACTCTTGAGTTTTGACCATTGTTGGACCACTACTGCAAAGCAAGGGAGGCAATGCTTTGCTCAATTAAAAAATTATTATTATAGAAATTCTTTATAAACTTTCCGTTAACTATCCCTGGAAATGAAGTTAACAAATTTAGTAAAACAGTAACGATTCTTCGTCTTCCTCTTTTTCTTCTTCATACACTCTCAGACACCAACTTGAATATGTTCATTCTTTCAAGAAAGTTTATTAGATCCTTTAACCCGATACCTTTGCCGTGCGAGGCCAGTGCTCTTACCACTCTGTCATTCGGTCGCTTACAACACGATACATAGATTCGTACTATGCGGTTAAATTCAACATGTATTCCTCTATGGCTGATTTACCAACTTTTCAGTAATCTCTTTACTTATATAATGTGTGATTCCCATATAGACACACTGGAATTCTCGCCGTTTCTACGGAATTCGTGCACTGTGCTGAGAACCTTCTTGTCTGATCTAAGGGAGGAGATCGGAGTACTGATGGAGTTGTCCGTGTGTAATGAAGATAGTTCTAAACACCAAAACCAGACCAGTAGTCTTTTCGCTGGATTCTGATGACAAGTGATCTAATTTCCGTCATTAATTTTTCATCTATTTATGGCACTACGTTATTGATTTCTTTAACCAGGTAATGTTTTTAATCACATTCATTTTATATTACCTTTAACAATATTAGCCTGTCTCTCGTTATCTTCTAAAAAGCGTTTTTATGTTTTACGCCCCCAAACTGTCATGTCCTTGACGTCGTAAAGAATTTACATGAATTCTGATCCAACTGTCTGTGTTATTTAATCGCGTATGTCGTGCTGAATTAAAAAAAAAAAAAAAAAAAAAAAAAAAAAAAAAAAAAAATATATATATATATATATATATATATATATATATATATATATATATATATATATATATATATATATATATATATATATATATATATATATATATATATATATATATATATATATATATATATATATATATATATATATATATATATAATAGTAATTTTTTAAAACTATCTGTTAACTATCCCTGGAAATGAAGTTAACAAATTTTGTAAAACTGTAACGATTCTTCGTCTTCATTTTCTCCTTCTTCTTCGTAGACTCTCAGACATCAACTTGAATATGTTCATTCCGTCAAGAAAGTTTATTAGAACTTTTAATCCCTCTGCATGGTGGCTCTTTAGAGACATGGTTTGCAAAAAGACGCTACGTAAAGGCCTAAAAACCCAACCCCTGCAGACACAAGTAGAACAGTCCCAACTAAGATATTTAGCCATGTCTGCAGAATGGGAGAAGATCGGCTACCACGGCAAGCATGGGCAACTAAGAGACAGGGATCCAAACCTCCAGGACGTCCCAGAGTCCGCTGGGAGGACAACATTAGACAATCTTTGAACGACCGAGGACTAGAATGGACCCAGGCCAGGAAGAAGACAGCCAATAGGATAGTCTGGCGCTCTCTCTTCCAAATCTCTACACCTCACGGTAGAAGAGGAACGACTAAGTAAGAAAGGAAAAAGAGATGAGAAGAAAAGGCTTCAGATGGATAGGACATACACTGACAAAAAACCAGTTGATAACAGTACAAGGCAGTCCTTGTTCAGGAACCACCAGGGTAATATGTGCTGAGAGAGATCAAGGAACAAATTGAGGTGAACTGGATATAGACATGAAGGGGATGACGAAGGCACGGAAACCCCCAGAGCCGATGATACCCATTTATGAACGCCTTACTGGCTGTTTTTAATTATTCTCCAAAGTTTCAGAGCAAAATAGTAGGACTCATTTGACAATTGAATTTAAGATTCATATGTTTTGATGAATTTCCATGTGTTGCCAAATGTAACGAAAACTCTGCTAGCTTTTTTTTTATTGATCTTATTTTCATATCGATGACGGTCCCTTCAACGTCATCTATGTTATTGCTAAGATGCGTGTCATTAAAAAAAAATAAATTTAGGAGTGTTTCTTCAAGAGTAATTTTCTATCTTGTTATCGTTTCCTGCATTTTTTATCTCATCATAATCTTTGTCTTTTATCACCAATTATTACGCAAATTGGAAATAAAAATAAACAAAAGAAGGGGGCATGAGAGACAGAGGTCAACAAAATCAAAGGAAACTTGAGAAAAAGTGTTTCAATAAGAAAAACAAAATGTCTCATTATGAAAGAATCATTAAAGCTCGGACAGCTAAGACATCAGAGATGCCGTGCAGCAGTATGAAATAAAATTGCTGCTTCCAGCAAAAAAAAAAAAAAAAAAAGCTGACGACGTGAATTCATTGTTAGCAAGTCTGTTGACAGCTCAAGGCCAGCTAAAATGATGACGGGTATCATAAAAGAAAAATTCCAGGTTATATAAATCTGAAACAGATCGTCAGAAATCTTTGTGGTTAGGGCATGTTGCAATATCAGGAACAATTTAAGGAAATATTTCTAGAATCTATGAAGGAGTTCGTGGTAGAAAGAAAATGTGTAGAATAAAGAAAAATGTGATGGAAGAAAAAAGTGGTAGAATGAAGGAACCAACGAACGAACTTTATTTTCAAAGGGTTGAGAATTGGGCACGTAGGCCCGTCTGACATTCTGCCCTTCCTTTCTCTCACCTTTCATACTGAATTCATTTATTCTCACATGCATTTTACATATCAATGTCAAGGAATTCAACGTTGTAAAGTAAAATAAAATAGCACACTCATATTAACATTAACTACTTATAAACATGACATAACATATGTTGAAAAGTACAAACATCGTCATTAGAACCTACAGTTGATATTATAAGAAAAGATAATCTGATCAGGGGGGCATGTAATCAGAACTAATAAAGTATTCGAAAAGTCTACGATTGCATGAATAGGGACTGAAGTTGGTTCTTAGGTTATGTGGAAGACAATTCCAAAGATGAGCAGCAGAGTACGCTAAGCTTTTCCTGAATAAGTCAAGCCTAGGCCTGGGTACGTGCAATTTGTTAAAGCGTTGACTGCGTCTTTCGTTGTATTTAAACATTGGCCACATATATGCTGGAGCATTATGTGACAGGATTGTGTGAACAAATTTAGCTTTGTTAAACAGAAGGTACTTTCTTAAGGGCAGTATGTGAAGATTTTTATATAGATCTACACACTGAGTTAGGCAGTTGTCAGAGACTAGACGCACTGCATGCTTTTGTATTATACTCTTTCAAATGTCTTCGCTAGGGCTCGAACCTGGATCACCCGATCGCCAGCGAAGTGTGGTAACCATTACACCAGCGCGGCTCCCACAGATTGCTTATATAAGTGAAGTTATCAAAGAAAGATTCAAACTGCGCAAGAACTTTACGGACATCCTGCACAAGGTTGTGCAAGGGACTTGCAACCTCATCTTTAAAACAAATTACTACATAATCAGCCACTGCAAGAGCTCGTGAATACTTTTTTTGCAGACTTCCTATTTATTATTCGCAATCAGGATCTCTGGCGGAACCCCTTGCGACCTCTCGCGGAACCCTAGCGTTCCGTAGAATCCCGGTTGAGAAACCCAGCTTTATAACTTTACTTTTGTTGTAAACACACTTAATTGAATGTTCCACACATAATTATTAATATTTTTATTTGCATGTTTCACAGGTTGTTACAGGCCTTGTCATCTATCCTCTGGCTTGCATCCCTGGACTTCTGGGCAACGCGTTAACCATTTTCGTGTTGTCCAGGAGGAATATGCTGACTTCCACCAATGCCTTCCTCAGCGCTCTTGCAGTATCAGATTCCATCAAGCTCATTAACGACATTATGTACATATTCGTCACCGTCTTTCTCAGAACTAATCCTGAACTTGGAAACATCGCTTACAGTTACCTTTATCCGTACGCCCATTTCGTCTTCAGCATGTCTGTTTGCGTGTCTTCCTGGCTAACTGTGTCAGTCGCAGTGGAAAGGTATATTCTAGTTTGTCACCCAACTCGGGCCAGAGCTTTCTGGAACCGGCGAAGAGCTGTTCTGTTGTGTATATGTATCTATTTCGTGATGACTCTATTGGCGTTGCCTTCGGCTTTGAGATACAGAACAATACGTTGTGTGGACCGGAAGACAAACTCATCCCGAATGGAAGTTGAACTTACAGAGATATGGCAGAATCAGCTGCTTGTGACTACGTACGAATGGGCGCAGAATTTGCTGCGTTCAATTATTCCTCTACTTGTGCTTGTCGTGCTGAACGTCTGCATAATTTCTGCACTTCGGCGCACAAAATCGAAGAGGCGTAAAAATCCAAGACACCGCGTGACCATAATGATGATCGTTGTCATCCTAGTATTCCTCATTTTCATAACACCAGACGCCATATTATCCACATTTTTCGAATTCGGATACCACGAAGCAGGCTTTCTGGAGAAAGGAATTCGGGAAGTCACGGACTCACTGCTGACAATAAACGCTGGGGTGAATTTCATTATCTACTGTGTCTTCAATCAAGTATTTCGCAAAAGATTTGCGCGAATTTGCTGCCCAGATAACAGACAGACTAGCTGGATTACAGAGTTGGATGAGTCGACATACAGACGGTTGTCAGAAGCTAAATATCTTCTTACGACCAATAACAACTCACCCTCGCGACAAAGCACGCCTCCTAAAAATTTGGACAATAACGGCCATCATGGAAGTCAAACAATTCTTTACTCAGGGAAAGGGGTTACTGTTGTGACTTCAGGTAAACAAAATGGGGAAAGCAGGTGCTCACTGACAAACATGGGCCCGGGGGAAATCAGACGACAATCATCACCTCTGATTTCTTCATCCTCCTCATCTTCAGCTGAACGTCATTCAAATACTCAACAACATCATCAACATCGTGTGTCTTCAGGCGGTCTGAAAAAATCCAGAAACAGCGTCAAAAGTAACCGGGCCCAGAATAAAGTGACCGTGACATTCAAAGACAACGAGGTAGTCGACAAGAAATCTCATAAGACACGTGACAGCAGGCACGAAGTCAACAATTCTTGCCAACAGGACGCTGTTGATGAAAACGAATCCTCGAAATCCAGCAATGTTCCAGAAACTAATTTGAGCAACAACCGCAAATATTCGTCGCCAAGTTTCTCAGACTCCGAAGACAATATTAACAATAGTGCATCTGAATATATACTTAAAACACAACCCGAGGCGACCACAGGGTCCATGCAAAGCGATACGGTTGAGCGTCTTTGCTACAGAATCTGCGATGGATCTCAAATTCTGGACGAAGCTCAGTTAGTTAAAGACACGAATCGCTCAACAAGTGCTGTGATAAAGCCAGTTAACATTGAAAATGAAGCTAGACACCGTTATCCAAAAGAAACAGCGAGGTCTGCTAAAAAGAAGTGTAGTTTATCTGTTTCATTTGTTGACAATGACACAAGAGTCATAGACTCAGACCTGTCCCAAAGTGATGAGAGTAAAAGTATCGGTGAAACTTTGACAAACAATCCAGACTTCTGCACAATCGAAGAGACTGGTATCAAAGATGATAATCACATGGTGACATATTCGCATAGTCCGGTGATCTTTACCGATACTGATTACTTTACTTCTTCGTATTTCGGTCATGGAATATTGACTACGGATGTATGATATATTTTTATAAAAAAATATGCCTTTCTTGTTTGTGAATGTAAATACATATTCTGTGCTTAAAACACAGGTCATTCGTGATCTGGCTCAGTTAATCCAAGACAGTTTTTTTAATATTCTAGGGATAAAATAAAAATCCTTCCAAAAAAGTCCTCCTTGATTAACTCTTAAAGTACTTCTTCTTCTTCGTACACTCTCAGACGTCCACTTGAATATATTCAAAGATAGCAGTTGTCAGTTTTAGGCCGTTTTAATCTCCGTAGAGCTTTTCCACGAATGGTACTGGTGTCGGCCATACGCGCTTTCTCTGTTCCGCATATGTTGGGCAACTTTGAAGCAGATGGCCAGCAGTCATTTTATTAGTGCCACAGTTACACAGATCGGTAGTTCCTATCTTTAGCTTGTTGAATAGATGGTATCTCAATCTATTGTGACCAGTGCAGCGTCTGAAGATTACCATTTGTTCTCTTCTGTTGAGCTGGGAGTATGCATCATTTTGTGTGTGACCTGTATCTGATTCTGATAAAACTCTTCGCCTCCACGAAAGTTATGCTTGCATCAGGCTGAGGTAGATTTCCACCATCCTTTACCATCTGTCAGCCTCTTCATTGCCGGTGATGTTACAATGAGATGGGATCTATTGGATCACAACACTCTTGAATTGTTGACATAGTTTATGGAGCACTATTCTGATGCTATCCAGGTCTGTATTATTTTGGCTTTTCGACGTTGCAATTACTGTGAACCAGGAAAGAAATCAACTTGTCTCTGTGCTTTCCTCTGTCATTATAACCTCTACTGCAGTTTTCAAGGCCTCTGCCTACTTATGACACCTCCAATTGTACCTGTTGCTTATCCACTGACATGGGTCCAGTTTTTTTTGTGTTTTCTCTATGTATTTTGTCCTAGGGATTAGTTGCAGTCTGGCTCTTCTTTCTTAGGGCTACGTGGCAATGAGAGAGCTGACTGACTGGCCTCGAGAGTACCCATAGTGGGGACACTGCACATGGATAAGGGGGAGAGACTAATGATCGCCTGCTGGATAATGGCACTGCAATGGATGAATCAACAAGGCTGTTGGAGTTTGGCATCAAAGGTGGGACTAGCAGAGATGGACGTGAGAGAGGATGTATCCGTCGTATGTACAACCAGCGTGCTACAGGTACAATTAGCATTCATACTCTTCGACATTTGCTGACGGAGACTGAGCACTTATGGGTTTGCCCGGAGTGCAGTGAGGCCGATTCTGATTGACAATGACAGTAACAATAACAATAGTTATGTTTAACATTACCATACTTAAAAAAGAAACTAATGCGAAAGAACCTATCCTTAAACTATGGGCTGATTGAAAAGTCACCTCATATTTTTAAATTGCAATTTCTTCACTACGATTCAGTTAATTTATATGAAACATAATTCAAATTAAAAACAATTAGCTACCACTTTATTACTTAAATACTCTGTGAGATTAACTTTACAAATCAGCGTAAAATCTGGTCTGCTCAACACACATCATGGTGGGCAACAATTTGTTCTGCTTCTTGTAATGTCACTTTTACTGGCCATTTGTGATTTTATTTTGCTTTTGATGATAAAAACAAATTAAAAAATAAATCTTATTTCTTAAATGGCAGTTATTAACATTTGTTCTGACATTTATTTCATGACATATGTTCTGACATTTATTTCATGACATTTGTTCTGACATTTATTTCATGACATTTGTTCTCACATTTATTTCATGACATTTGTTCGGACATTTATTTCATGACATATGTGCTGACATTTATTTCATAACGTATGTTCTGACATTTATTTCATGACATTTGTTCTGACATTTATTTCATGACATTTGTTCTGACATTTATTTCATGACATTTGTTCTGACATTTATTTCATGACATTTGTTCTGACATTTATGTCATGTATAGTTAATGATTTGGTTTGGTTTTGGTTTCAAGGACTATCATCAATGTACACGGATAACTCCATCAGTGCTCCGATCTCCTGCCTTAGATCCCACAAGTAGGATCTCAGCACAGTGTACGATCTCCGTAGCATCGACGAGAATCCCAATGCGTGTATATAGGTATCACACATTCTATAAATATTTTTGAGGTGGGTAAGTTTCTAATTAAAAAAAAAAAATTTCCAGGGCAGCGGCCTTATGGCCTACTCTTTACGATTTCCAGCTGCCGTGGGATTTTTAACGTGCGCAACTTGCACACGGGACTTCCTATTTCTTTTCACCCTTATCCGAGAGGGCTAGGCATCCGATCTGACTACCCAGGAGACCAAGGGGAGTATGACATCATTAGGACGGTTCTGAAACAATAAAAATAATCCATAAATATTATTTCCTCTACTGAGAATCAAACCCGGTACCTTTAAAATTCGAGGCGGACGTCATACATCTAAGCCACTCCGGCCCCAGATAATGAACACAAGAGAGGACGTAACAATTCAGAAATAGAAAGTGACTTTGTATTTGCCATGTATACACTGTATGAAAACTCAGCGACAGAAAACTCCTGGCGTCTTACATGGGAATACCCCTGCGTACTTTAAAAATTAAATGTTATATTCAAATATACAAAGACAGAAGTTTTAAAAATTAGATCTTCCGTTGTGTTCCCTGTAGAGTATGAGCTACCTCTACAGCCAGCCCCGTTGGAGGAATTCTTCGGCAATGATTAGGTACAGCTGATGCAGTCAAACAGATCCTTTTCCGCCATCTTCCTATCCTCCAAGCAGAGTCTGTGACCCAGGAAGTTTTCGGTGAAGCACCTTTGGGGGCATATAGGCGCGATAAGAACTTGAAGGATCTTCTTGTTCGCAGCCGTCTTCCAAAGGAGAATGACACTCAGTTTGGCACACTACCCTGTGGTCGGACACGATGCAACACGTGCAAGTATGTCATCTCAACCAACAAAGTGTCTTTTCCTGAGGCTACGTACACCATCACTAGTAGCTTCACGTGTGAGTCGCGCAATGTCATTTACACGATTATATGTAAACGTTGCTGCATAACCCGTATTGGCCAAACAGGCAAACGACTTGAGGACAGATTCAGCCAGCACTTGAATGACATCACTCAGCAAAAATCCACAACAGTTGCCATACACTTTAATGGTCCTGACCATCATGGTCCCATCGACATCCAGGTCACGGCGATCAGATCCTGCTCCTCTGACACTGCTTGCCGAGAACAGCTTGAGAACCGTTTTATCCACCGCATGGAGTGTCTAAAACCAGCCGGTCTTAACACTCTGCACACCTTTGTCTGAGGTCACCCTTTCCCCCCTCCTCCCCTTTCCTCTCTTGTTCCATTTTGACTCTTTCCACTCTTATCCTATTTTTCTATTTTTCTGCCGCCTTCTAATAACATGTATGAATATAAAATACACTGTCTTTAATATGTCTTGATTTTTTATTTCATATTTATTTATCTCCAGCTCATTCTGTCCTCTTCTATTTCCAGTCCCCACTAATATTACGTTTGGGTAGTTTATTGTTCAGTTTCGTTTTTTAGTTTCGTAGTATGTATTGTATACATCCGGTGGTGATAGTCATTTCCTTTTCCGGGCACGCCAGTCCGTTTGCGGGAAGCTTCCTTCAGGGAAGTACCTAGGTTTAATTTTTATATATATATTTTTTATTTATTTAGGTTCTTATGGGTCCTATCTAGCCTTCACTTTCTTTCCTTTCCCTGACGAAGGCCTTGTTGTTGTAAAGTTGGCTATTTTCTTTGTCTTTTGTCCTCGTAAGACGAATTACCTTTTTCGACCGTTTTTCACACCCATCCATTGTACAGCTGATAACAAGAGTTCAAGAAACTTTATTAATGTTAATATTTAATTGACCCAGGATCAAACCCGCGCGAGGACTCGTCAACCGGGATTTGGACTGGATTAACTCGAGCCCTGGCGACGACGTTTGAAGAAGTGTCGTCGACCAGTGACTGGCGGCTCCTGAGCCGACCCAGCTCTAATGGGTACCTCCGAAATCGGCGAGTGTCTGCCTGAATGGTGAGATCACCTGTCTCTGTGCAAGAAAAAAGGGATACACACGTAAAATCAGTCTCTGGTTAGACATACTAACCTGAGATTTCGCCTCGAGTAATAGCGGGCGTACGAAAAAAAAAATCATATTTACTGGCGTGAACACTTAAATAAATAGAGAGGAAAACAGGAGAACTGTGAGTAGTACAACAAAAAATGAATTTAGGCAAACAGCAGGTGCTCATAAGACAGATAGAAGAAGGACGCATGCGAAAGAAAAAAATACCAAAAGTGTTAGACTCATCTGGGAATTGAACCATGGACCACACGAATGGCTTCATCGCGTCGCTACCGGCCTCGGTTGTTGTTCTTCATTATTTTCTGCATTCCTACATCCGGTACTTAAACCAACCAATGATTATCTTTGTTGTTCATCTTTTTCAACAATCTACTAGACCAGTGGAGCCGCGGTAGCACAGTGGATAGTGCACTGGTTTCCTAGCTCGGTGGTCCATGGTTCGATCCCCAGTTGAGGTGGGGTATTTTTAGACCGCAAACGGCTCTGGATTCGACCGAGCCTCAAGAATTGGGTACCAGAGCAACTCTGGGAAGGTTAAGGCAGCCGGCGTGATGCTGACCACATCAACCCTAGTGTGCCGATGGTCGAGAAAATATGGGCCTAACACCATATTCCCAGTATGCCTCAATGGGCGTGTAAACGGGATCCTTTACCTTACCCACCGACTAGACCGGTGGTTCTTAACCTTTTTAAGATTACAGTTATATTGTCAGACTCATGACATGCTTCGGAAAGTTCAAAACGGAAGGCTGCGACAGAAATAGAAAGCATCAAAAGAATCTTCAAGAACTGGTGTGGATCTGCTGTCCTGGTCATGCAGGGATACGTGGCAATGAGAGAGCTGACATACTAGCCTCAAGAGCACACATAATGGGGACACTGGATGTGGATAAGGGAGAGATACTAAGTGCAATTAATGATCGCCTGCTAGATAATGACACTGCAATGGCTGAGGCTGTTGGAGTTTGGATCTGTCACATAATTATTTGGTCGATCCTTTTCCCTCTCCGGCAGTATAGTTCCATTTTTTTGTGTTACTAAATTTCTGTGGTCGGTACATTTTCTTTCTCTACTATCAAGCAGATATTTTGTACCTTCAAATCATCTTACACTCCTCTCAGTGACAAGTCGTCATGTCTGTCTGTTTACCTGTTCATCCCTGCTGGCAAAAGAGACAGATGAGATAATATTAACCGACAATCATGTTGGACAATTTCGGGTGTGCCCGACATCCGGCTACGGATTAGCACTAAAATCGCCCAGCGAATTTGTTTAATCGCTGATAAAGCTGAAGTGCATTCGTCGACCAGATGGGTAAACGAAGGATTTTGTTTGCGCAAGCGACGGGTAGTTAGATTACTCGCCTGCGCGACATATTTCTGGACAGACAAGAATGACATAATCGTTATTGGTACACCTTGTTACAAAGACATTACTTTATATGAAAGTAATATGAAGTTATTTGTAAACATTGCCGAGAGAGAATCGGATGTTTTCATTCCATATTTGGGAGACATGACCTCTGCGGTAACGCGCAGAAATTTCCATGTGGAAATAATTTGAATTACCCCACAAAACGCGTATGTTTGAAACGATTGGCAGGCATTCGGAATGAAGGTACACACCCCTTCCGATTGGAGCCCTTCTTAACATCGTAACAAACAAATGCGGGGGAAGACAGGCAATATAACCTGACACTTCAGGCAGAGTAGAACACTGTGAAAATCTATCTCGCGCCAAGAAGACAACCAGACCTTGCCAGAATTAAGACTAAGATCCGCTTTCATTTATCGGACCGGACTTGTTGGAAATTCTTGAGGGCTTAAGAGCCCAGGAAAACACTAACATTATTAACGAGGAACACCAGAATCTGAGGAAACTGAGGAAACTAAAACACAAGTAAAAGAGGGAACTTATTGTTAAAGTAACAACACCCGAGACCAAGTGAAAGAGGCCTCTACAAGTGCCTTTATTTCTCTGAGCCAGCAGTCTGTGAGCCTAAAGATTGGCATAAGGTGTACATATTGAATTTTATATTTTTTCATTATTAACATGTGAATTAATACTTGAATATTAATATGGAAAATTGCTAGTGGATGTCCAAGTCATTTGAGGCTGGCAATCTCGGCATATAGAATGAGGATTTCATGAACCACCACTACCAGGGCTGGTGACTGCTTTATTGCGAGTTTATTATAAAGAACCAAAAGCAGAGGTAGTCCCAAGTTCCATATGGGGCAGGGAGGGAATGATGAAAGAAATGATGTACAAACTTGTTATATTATTAACCTTTTAAACCAGTGTAAATGTAAAACGTATTCACTCTAACTGTAATGAAAGTTTACAACCTTTTCAGCCGATGTAAATGTAAACATATTCAAACCATATTGTTAGCATTTTCAACTAAAGTTAAATATACAACTATTCATTTTAAATGTAAAGATAGTTTTTCGCCCACTAGGATTAAGATTAATTCTCAGAGAAGGTAACAGTTCTCAAGATAGATGGAATAGTGGAATAGAAAGATGGGGACACATAAGTATGTTTCGGGAAACTCCATACTCAGAGGATATTTGTTTCTCTTCCTTTGCCATACTATACTGAAGCACATTAAAAACGCACCACTATTATATATACTGATGCCGAGAAGCTGGAAAAAAAGTGTGCGAATGGATTTTCCCCGTGTTTGTCATGAGGTAGAGAGCGAATGGCTGCTGAAATGGAAAGTGCTTGATTCAACCCACGGGTTTGTGTACAGATTACATGAAAACAATAAAAGTCACACGTGCAACACGATTCCCAACAGCTATGACCCTGAAAATGTGTACGCGTTGTGGCAGTATACTCTGTATAAAAAGGCCGTTGAGACAAAACACCCAGTACATGTGCTTTAAATGCTACGACTATCTGAAAACGACCGCCAACGAGCCATTAGTATGTTGGAGACCGGAATGAGCTCGCGGGCCACTGCCAGAAGGATGAGTTGCCACCACAGCACTATTGTACATCTCAATGAACGTCACAGAACCACTGGCAGTGCCCGGGATAGACTTCGGAGTGGCCAACCACGAGTTACTACCCTGCGTAAGATCGTCATATTGTGCTGAGTCACCTAAGGCATCGTTCTCTCCCGGCAAGTCAAACAGCAAGAGCAATAGTGGGTAGACGTTGGCAAGTCTCTCGAATGACAATCATACGACGACTCAGAGATACAGGCCTTACTGCAAGACGACCTTATGTTGGGCCAAACTTGACTCACAGACATCGTCAGCAGCGCCTGCAATGGGCAGAGCAACATGTCAGATGGACTAGACTGCAGTGGAATGCTGTCCTATTCACAGACGAGAGCAGATTCAACATATCCTTTGCTGATGGACGTATGCGGATTTGGCGAAGGTGTGGAGAGTGCTTTGCAGATTGCTGTGTTCGTCAGCACAACCGATTTGGAGGTGGCAGTATTCACATTTGGGGAGGATTCAGTTTTCACCATCGCTTGCCTCTTCACGTCTTCCGTGGAAATGTTAATGCTGTGACATATCGAGATGAGGTTCTGGATGCATTGGTTGCTCCTGTGTTCACAAATTATCCAGACTTGCAGCTTCTCCAGCAGGATAACGCACGTGCGCACACCGTATGGATTACGCAGCAATATCTACAGCAGCAGAACATTGTGACGATTGATTGGTCTGCCCTATCACCAGACATGTTCCCTATAGAACATCTGTGGGACGAGCTTGGACGCAAAGTCTACAAGCAAGGTTCTCCAGTTAATCTGCAACAGCTCGAAGCTGCTCTTACACGTGAATGGGACTTGATTCCCCGGAATTTCCTTCAGAGACTCGTGCGTTCCATGCGGAGCCGCTGCCAAGCTTGTTTGCAAGCACACGGTGGACATACCAAATACTGAGGATAGTGTGAATGAATTTTTTTATTGGTTGCATTTTTCGTTTTCTCCCTTGCCTGCACAGAATGCAATGAATTTCAGAACAATCAAATGTACAAATTAATGGCCAGCATGGATTCATAGGAAAATGAATAAAGATTCCAAATATGTAAACTTGTAAACACTTATATTTACATTTCACACTCTGTTCCTGGATTATACAGGTGGTGCGTTTTTAATATGCTTCAGTATAGTTGGTGGTACCAGTTGAGGGTACTGTTTCTGGAACAAGTGAGGGTGTAAGTGGCCTGAAGTCGACGCTAGACACCATCATCAGACGCGTCTTAGGGACGCATGACCAGCTTTGCAGTTACTTCCTTATTTTACTTGGAACGTGCTGCAACTCTTAATCTTGACCAGGAACATGAGCAATCCAGTCACCTATATGCGAAGAACAAAAACACCAGCGGTAGCAGAAACCGCATTGGCAGCTAAGTAGTCAAATAAAAGCTGCCAAGTGAAACTTCCCCTCATATAATTCCCCATTATGATAATGACCAATTTTTATTAAAGAATATTCAATTTTAATAACTGTTAAAACCTAAGTGATTATTAAATTTGTTATTTATATCTATCCAAATTTAAAGTTGATTTAATTATTTTGAATGTGTTGTAACCGCAGGTCTCAGACAATTTATTAAATACACTAAATCAGAACTACTAAACAATAATAAGAGGAAATTCGCTGATTTAACTCAGCTGGGGGCTTGAACGAGCTAACGAATGATAAGATAACCATATCCTTCACAAAAAATGTCGGCAGATCCTAGAGCTAACGTGCTCAGCCAATGCAACATTGTTCTCGCTTTTCTGAATATCTTGTGTAGACTCCATGGAGGTAGAAGCATCATTATCCTTCTACCTACAACTCTGCCAAGAGTAGTCTTGTGCAAAGGTAGACACCTTTGAAGACCCACATTAGTTACTCTTGAGTTTTTGTCACTGGTGGACCACTACTGCAGAGCTAAGGGGAGGCAACCCGTGACCGCATCAAACGTGGGACTGGCAAAGATGGACGTGAGAGAGGATACATCCGTCGTATGTACAACCAGCGTGCTACAGGTACAACTAGCATTCAAACTCTTCGACATTTGCTAAAGGAGACTTATCGGTTTGCCCTGAGCGCAGTGAGGTCGATTCTGATTAACAATAACGATTACAGACTCTCAATGGATTGCCAAATATGTCCCCATATATCGCCAGATTATCGAAATCATCATCATCATCATTCCAGTAAGGTACCAGTATGGCTTCACATACTTCATATACTTTACATCCGGATTGGTTAGCAGACTGGCCGCCTCAATCCGTATTGATAATGATGACAGTTTTTTTTTAATTGTTCAGAGATGGAGTCCCATACCCCCATCATTTGGTTTCCACACTCCCAAGAAATTTTTTTGACCCCACTAATTCGCAGCCTTAGACAAAATAAGTTAGTCTTTCTACCACACGGTTAAAGAAGACAACAAAAACAATTTAATTTGTAAAGTTTGCAAGTAAATCTGCTTGTTAATGTTCAGGATTTTGCTGTAGTTTTTGCACGAGCTGAGAAATCCATAGTATGGAAGACAAAAGCGCATACGTGTGGTGTTATGAGAGGTTAGGGTTGTTTATCCACCTAAGAGTACACCGAGTGAGGTCAAGCTGTGTAAGTCCCTGAGTCTAATAGTTGATGTTGTATTCTCAGGGTACCTATCCGCTACCTCCCTCAGGTCTCACTCGGGATATATTTATATGATGTTTGTTAATTGACTACGTGTCTAGGGTAATGCAAGTGTAGTGATGCTGTAATTCAACAAACACAACTATAACTCAATAATATCAAAATGAGTAAGACTCTGTTGGAAATTTTGGTAATAATACTATATTACAATTTAATTATCCTGTTCCTAAATGTTCTGGATCAGGACTATCAATTCAAAAGAAATTTGTGTTTGTACATTTATTCAAATAAATAAAGTAGACAATTGGTCCATACAAAGTAATTCTAAATTAAATAAGGTGTTTGTATCCCCACTGACTAATATTAACGCTGGTTACTAGATGGAGGGTTGGGTTTTCTCATCATCCCCTCTTTATTTCTTTTCTACAACTTTTGATATTAAGTGGAATCAGATTTATGGATGTGTTCTCGAGTGCCAGAAAAACTGGACTTATCTTGGAGCTTATTGAAAATGACGGCTTGAAGATTCTCAATACAAAGACAGTTCTTTCACCCTTCCTGGAAGTAGATGTGGCAGGGAGCTGGCAGTAGTGTAAACAGCTTTCACCTCGCACACTGGTTCTACTTTGCCAGGAGTTCTGGTACTTGGTAAGGGTACCAAATAACCCTGAAAGAGAAGGTTATGGCCCTTCTTTACATCATATTTATACTATCATTCCACAAGTTAAAACATGATACATTCAAAACAAAGAGAGTCAGCTTTTCACGACAACCCATTTCATCCACCTTAGTTGGTATGGCAGTTTTTACCAGTGTTTACATTCTTCTCCCCATATGGCTACAACGCCACTGTCACTTCAGTCTTTGCTATCTTCAATATCATCAGCTGGGGTACACTCTCCTTCTATTAACCTGTGACAACATTTGGTTCATCATTCTATGTAAGTTTTCATGTCTCTGTGTAAACACTAAGGCCCTGCAGAAGACTGCTAGTGGCTTATAGACTTACAGTCGTAATATTATTGTGACAATATTCAAAATACACTTTAATTTTCTTTCTCTCTGATTCTGCTTAGGCATTCCCTTTACTGGGGTTGTCGTTTTCACTTCCATTTTGCAATGTCGTTCAACACAAAGGTTTGGGCGCCTTATCTGGGTCTGCCTCTACATACAAATAAATATATCAATAAGGTTCTTTATCTTAACGCAGATAACAGAATAAAACACAAAATCACAAGCTTGACTGGCGGTTAATGGGCATAGTTCAGACCGCTATCGTCCAGATGGCAAAATGCATTCAACATGAACGCTTTGCTACTGCTCTCAAGCTGGCTGTGTTAACAGTTTTGGGCAAATGGCGCCGAGGCCGGCAGATTTGCTAATTTTATCCCCTTCTCAAACTACAGTCAACCAATCAAAACTGCGTTTAGAAAATGTAACTTTTCTCGACGCCTTTCAAAATTGAGCAGTTATCAGCGTGTAAGTCTCTCTGTCCAAATTTTATTTTCTACAATATCTTCGTCATTAATGGGCCGATTTTCAAAATGGAAAGTGATTATTAAACAGACAACTGTCCTCTATCTTTATATTTGGATTTCTTTTAATGATTTATCTTCGTTTTCATCTATGTAATTATCTTGTGATTAATTGTTTTTACCCCAAACTCACTATAACTAAATACTTCGCTAAGACAAGATACGTTTTATAAGGGAATTGTTTTAGGGTAGTTTATTTATTAATATTTTCGCTACCTGCAATATATCCCTTTTATTTTTACAATTATCTAAGTTTACAAAACACACCTATAAAATCTGATTTGAACTGTCTCTCCCCTTTTCCCTACCAAGCGAGGCGACAATATTGGTTTTCGCCAAATGTCTAGCATTCGTTCCTAGAAATTGGTACGGGTATAGAATAAGTAGGTGTTTGAGGGCGGGACTTGCCCGCTTGCTGACCAAAGATTCAAATCTTAGCTACGCGTTTGCGTTTGTGCATTTTGCGATGGCCCTAGTAACCGTCGCTAAGGCTATAGTTATTAATAGATTTTCTAACTGTTTATTTTCAAATCTAGTAGTATTGGCCTTCAAACCAAGGTCAAACCTAAAATTTAGTTGCAGGTTTTCTAACGTAATAGTGGAAATATTCAAATACTTTCCTATTTTCTCGACGTTCGTTCATAAACACTAAGAAGAGGGGTAGGGTACGGATGTCGGGCTGGGTGGTAAATTTACTTGGCGTAGTGACAAAATTTCAAATCGTTAGTTAAATATTTTTGCACTTGATTTGTTTTTATGGCCTAGAAAACGTTCAAACGCTGTAGTATTTCTTTATTTGGGCGGGGTGTATCACGGATATCTCACCACAACACGTTACATTATTTTGGACACCTAGTCTATTCCGATGTTTTGATTGGTGCTAGGCTGTCGGGGTAGCTAGAGTAATTAAAAAGAGTAATGAGGATGTCATGAGAGAGGCCAATGCACAAAGGAAACTTATTTCACAAGTTAGAATGAAGCAATCCACTTTGTTGGGGCATGTTATGAGAAGAGGAAAGTTGGAATATATCGTAACAACAAGTAAGATTGAAGGAAAAAGTGATAGAGGAAGACAAAGAGCGCAAATACTGGACAGTTTGACATCGTGGCATGGAAAGAAGTCAACAACAGAATTGATAAATTGTACTGGAGACAGGAAGTTGTGGAGAGACATGATTTCCTACGGCACTAGGCATGGTATTTGAAGAGAGAGAGAAGAAAGAGTCCGGTTCGATGTTTTGAATGGTGCTAGACTGTCTTGAACTGTCAAGAACCCACCAAGAACCACTTATGTCAATAGTGAAACGTCGAAAGCTTGCCTGGTTTGGGCTTGTAATTCGTCAGGACTCCCTTTCGAAAACGATCCTCCAGGGAACAGTCGAAGGTAAACGGAGAAGAGGAAGGTAAATAAAATCCTGGGCTGATAACATCAAAGAATGGGCAGGGCACGGTTTTTCCACACTTGTACGCATTGCTGAGGATAGAGAGCAGTGGAGGACCCTGTCTGCTTATGCTTTCACCATGGCACCCCTACGACCCATGACGGGTTACGGGTTGAGAAGATGAGACTGTGTGGGTAGCTAGCGGTTCTTTTCAGGACTACAGTCATGGTAACTACATTTGATGCGAAGTCACAGCAGGTGGGTCTGAAAATAAACAAGGAAAAGACAAAGATAATGGGAATAAAGGCTGGCTACGACAACCGGGTTACAATTGAAGAAACACTACAACAAGATGTAGAATCATACATATAACTTGGCATCGATATCGACAACAGAGGGGCATTGGGAAATATTTGGTGATCAAAAGAAACCAAGTCCAACACAAAAAACAGAATCTTCAACTCAAATGTCAAGCCAGTCCATGTTTTGTTTTTATTATCAGTAAAATTTAAAATATATGAAAAAAAAAAACAAAAAAAAAAAAAAAAAAAAAAAAAAATTACGAGCATTATACATTCTGGTAAGCTGGTGCAATTAATTTGTGCTTGCTTTCGAGACGACTTAATTTTAATTTTTGATTTTGAGACGTTTTGCCTTATTCTGGCGAGGCGCGTTCTGTTCAACCTAGGCTTATCTCTTTTTAAGTTGTAATAATTTCCATCTATTTTATAAAAGGCGCATTAATATAATCTGCTGAAGCTGAGATAGCAGATTTTAATGTCAATAATACAAACAATGAACGTAATTTTAAAAACTAATCCAGATGACCCCCCCCCCCCCCCCCCCCAAAAAAAAAAATAAAAAATAAAAATAAAGTAAAATAAATACGAACGTTTTGGTTTTTCGATTTACATTAAAACGAACTAAAACTGGTACAAACAAACTTGTTACACATTTAAGGGAATTCGGAATATTTAAAGTACATATTTGTAGGATTTAAAACGTTAAAAGGAATTAAAAACGAAAATCTGACCACCTCAAAGCTCCATATTAAATATTAATAAGACGCCATTCCAAAATGTCAATAGAAGTTGCTGCAGCCTCGGGAATTAAAAGAGAATTCTAGATTATGGTTTGAGAAATATAAGACAATAATATAAAATTACAAATCTAGACAACAAGAGATAACAAAAAGTCTAATAAAGAAGAGAATTATTAATTAAAGACAAAGGAGAAAGGAAAAATCTAGGGCAGCAAGAGAGAAAGTAATCTAAAATACCAGGGGAAGATTAAAGACAGGGGCAAACGGAAAATCCTAGACAACAAGATTGACGAAAATAATCTAATACAAAAGAGAAATATGTAAATTACAGACAAAGGAGAAAGGAAAATCTAAGGCAACAAAAGAGAAAATGTAATATAATACAAGTAGGAATATAAATTTAAGACAAAAGAGGAAGGATCTTCCAAGGCAACAAGAAAGATAGAAAACTTTCCAACAATAAGAAAGTTAGAAAACACTACACCAAGAAAAAAGTTAGAGAACCCTACAACAACAAGAGAGATAGAAAACATTTCAACAACAAGAAAGTTAGAGAACCCTACAACAACAAGAAAATTAGAAAACCCTACAACAACAAGAAAATTAGAACACCCTACAACAACAAGAAAGTTAGAAAACCCTATAAGAACAAGAAAGTTAGAGAACCCTACAACAACAAGAAAGTTAGAACACCCTACAACAACAAGAAAGTGAGAAAACCCTACAACAACAAGACAGTTAGAGAACCCTACAACAACATGAAAGTTAGAGAACCCTACAACAACAAGAAAGTTAGAACACCCTACAACAACAAGAAAGTTAGAAACCCCTACAACAACAAGAAAGTTAGAAAACCCTACAACAACAAGACAGTTAGAGAACCCTACAACAACAAGAAAGTTAGAAAACACTACGACAAGAAGAAAGTTAGAGAATCCTACAACAAGAAGAAAGTTAGAAAACCCTACAACAATAAGAAAGTTAGAAAACCCTACAACAACAAGAAAGTTAGAAAACACTACAACAACAAGAAAGAAAGATATTGTTAAGACAAAACAGAAGCAAGATTCGAAGACAACAAGAGAGATAGAGAAATCAAAGTCAACGAGAGAATGATTTCTAACACATGATCAAAAAGGGAAAAGTTGAGACTACAAGAAAAAAAAGAAAATTTAAGACGCTACGAGAGAAAGAGTGATCTAAAGCTACACGAGAACAGAAAGCTTTAAATCAACAAGGGAAATGGAAATCAAAGACAGCAAAAGAGAAAAGTAAAGATGAATTTATATTGAAAAAAGAAATATCTAAATATAAAGAGATGGGGGGAGGGGGGGGGGGCTATTAATAACAATAGGAGCGAAAGAAAAATCTTCACTAGACACGGAAACAACAATTTCTAAAAGAAAGAATTAAAAGACTATGAATTTATTTGATCGTCTGATTTGGTAGAGTGGTTAGAGCACTAGCCTATAGCGATAAAAGAGCAACACGGTCGCGTCACGCTTTAGTGTACCCAGTTTAAATGGGTACCTGACTCTGCCGTCGGGAAGGCAAAGGCAGCAAGAAAGGGAACTGGTCACCCCACCTCTCGAAGCTAGACCTAGTATAGGGAAGTCTCTAACACTTCACTCCCCTATGGCAGTATCAACTAAGGGATTACTTTATTGTTACAGTTGTCTCAGAAATAGCGTTATAAAACTGGAGAGCTTAGACTATATTTGAAAAGCAGAGAGATTCTAAAACAAGAGACAAAGAGAAATCTTAGACTAAAATAGATTATGAAAGAGATTACTAAAATGAGAGACAAAGAGAAATCTTAGACTAAAATAGATTATGAAAGAGATTACTAAAATGAGAGACAAAGAGAAATCTTAGACTAAAATAGATTATGAAAGAGATTACTAAAATGAGAGACAAAGAGAAATCTTAGACTAAAATAGATTATGAAAGAGATTACTAAATTGAGAGACAAAGAAAAATACAAATGAAGAAGATGGACAGAGATTTCTAACAAAAGAGACACAGAGGTATGTAAGAGTATTATTGAAGAAGAGATTTCGAAAAAACAGAGACAAAGAGAAATATAAGATTACAGATGAAAAGAGGTTTCTAAAACTAGAAGCAAACAGATTGTGAGATAAAAACTTGAAAAGAGATTTCTAAAACTCGAGACAAAGATAAATGTAAAATTTATTGAAAACAAAATAAATTCCAAACTAGAGACAAAGATAAATGTAAGCTTACAATTGAAAAAAGAGATTTCGAAAAATACAGCCAAAGAGAAATATAAGATTACAATTGAATTAGAGATTTGCTAAACCAGAGGCAAAACTAAATGTGAGATTACAAAGGGTAATCTACGACAACTAGAGAAGAAATGATAATCTAAGACAACACGAGAAGAGAGGGTAATTTAAGACAACACGAGAAGAGAGGGTAATTTAAGACAACAATAGAAGAGAGGGTAATTTAAGACAACAAGAGAAGAATGGGTAATCTAAGACAACAAAAGAAGAGAGGGTAATTTAAAACAACAAGAGAAGAAAGGGTAATCTAAGACAAAAAAAAAGAAAGGCTAATCTAAGACAACAAGAGAAGAAAGGGTAATCTAAAACAACAGGAGAAGAAAGGGTAATCTAAGACAACAGGAGAAAAAAGGTCTGTGCGGCATCGTCGCTCGCACAACTCAAGAACGGACCCTGATTAAAAGTAGATCTTAACAGAACAAACTGAGTAACAAAAACAAATCGGCTTCTTCTTTGATCCTTAGCCACCGACTGTCAAAACAGTTAGTGGCCATCACGCCAAGTGGCATCTTGTAGGGCAGCAACAAACTGCTTCCACTTTGTTCGGTCGGCGGCCATCCTTCGTAGAGTACCCCAGATGTGGTTCATTCTTTGCATCTCTCCCATGCCAGTTCTCTGTCAAGTTGTTTTTAGTCGACTTTTGTTCGCTTTCCTTCAGGGGTCCATAGCATAGCTGTTCTTGTATAGGCATCAGGGCCTCTTCTGAGGACGTAGCCAACCAAACTCTAGCGTCTGCCAGCTATTATGGTGAGCATGTCCTCTTGGTTGCTCCGAGTAAGCAGTTCTTGGTTGGTGATGGTACTCGGCAAAAAAGGTTCGGATAATTTTTCTGAGGCAGATTGTGTGGAAAGAGAACAATTTCGACATTTCTTTCTCTGTTACTCTCCACAATTCCGCACAAAAGAGAAGCACAGTACACAGCTCTCATATAATCTTAATTTGGTGTTTGTGCTGTACTGAGAGGACTTCAATATGTTGTTTAGACTAGCAAAGCCTGTTCTCGCTTTATTCATTCTGTTGTTGATGTCTTTGCTTGTTCCACCGTCTTGTGTTACTATGATCCTAGGTATGTTGTTGTTGTTGTTTAACTAGGGCTGCTGAGCTTCTCGCTCTTTTGCAGCCAATACCAAGCTGAAGACTCCTTGGTTTTATCAACACTGTAGATCTAGGCTTTTGCTTTGGCTTTTCTGCCATTCTGAAACGTGTTGAGTTGAAGTCATGAGTTCCAGTTTCTCCAGCTTTGCTTGCATTTAAAAAATCATTGTTAAATATCCTCTTTGTTGAATTCCACCAGAGTTAAATGCTGTTTCTATATATACTGTTGAATGGTGTATAGATATGAAGTTGTATTGTTCCTTGATCACACTGACATCAACTATTTACAGGACCACAGTGTTAAGAGGTATGGTGGTCTGTGGAAGCTCCAATGTTAAAGACTTGTTGTTGGCCCCAGCGTTGCTCGTCAGAGTGGTTGTTAGGAATAGGAATATCAACTCGACCTACGCAGTGGTGTGTAGACATAGAGTTGATAACTGTTCTTTTTCTCACTCATGTATGGCTGGAAGTCATCGACGCCAACTGCTGTGTACTTTTTGTTACAGTTTAATTGGACGTACACATTCGACAGCACGGATACAGTGACAAATCACAGGTTGGCATAATACATCATGGTACAATTGATAAATGGTCTTGCAATGATACATGGGCACTCGTTGAATAATAGCACAATGAAATGTCAGTAGACAAGCACTCAGTATTGCCCATATATATATCATCTGAGTTTACTGACAAAGCACGTCAGTTTATAAACAATATTCAAGATGGCTTCTAGACCTAACCTCGTCTAGCGAAGATTCCTTTAAATAATGTTCAGCACATATTTTTCATATAATCATATTGAACCGCTAGTAATGGGTTCTCATCTGTAGCAGTGATCTCTGGACTCATCAAGCGATAATACGGGGCATCCCTTTCTCTTCCTGATAGTCCTTAAATATGTGTATACAAGATGGCTTCTGGTGAGCTGTCACTCACGTTTGGATACAGACAATGAATCTGTATTAAAGTTAGTCATTCATTAAATGTTCTCATTGCTCTGTAGATTCTATCATGATACAATTGACTTCATCATACAAGATATAGTGCTGCTAGAAATGAATGTCATCTTCATCTAGTTAAATATTCCCTCAGACGTACAAATCGTGCGTCTGCCTATCGAAAACGATGGCTTCGTAAGAGAGTTCATAAGAAGTGCTTTTGTTACCTTGGTATCAGAAATATGATTCTGCCATTCCTTGGCAATAAGAATAAACACTGGGGTAAAGCATACACGATAGGTCTAGTCGACTATCACTTTCCCCTACACATAAATCGATCACTTTTTTTTCCGGCGACAAGCCGATACAGAAAACACGACAGTCCCCCATCATCAGGGCGAAGCCAAAAAACACCTCTCTAGCCACACATCCGCTGAACAGCCTTTGACCTTTCTAGCGACAAAGAACATATAGTTCGACTTAGATATGTAAAGATATACCGATATAAGACAGACTCGTCCTACCTAGACAAACACTACACATAAATTCAGGCCATAGATATACTGAAGCAAGAACAATCTATTTCTACCCAAACAAAGAATAAATCGCAGTAAAACTGGATTCATCCGCGGAGTTCGATCTGAGACTCCTTTCAAGGGGAAGTAACTCAATATTGACTTTTCCTTAAGCAAAAAAGTTTCTATTTTGTTTACAAAATATTTGCGAACATAACAAGCATACAAATGTATAATATTGCAAGATATCAAAGACTGCACGTAACAGTCTTCACATCTGGTCCCAAGCTAGGAGGAAGAAGCACGTGCATATTGTGCATTCCCCACCATCCAAGGGGGCTCTCCAACTATGCAGAGCTAAAATACTGTACTCTGGTTCTGAGCTCTCCCAAGGAATTGTCACATCCTGCACAGAGCCACTTCACAGCTCCCAAAGCCTATCATGGGTCCACAGTGAGATCCTTCTGCATGCAGCCAACCAGGTAAAAGTCAGAGTTACGTTTGAGGCTCAAGTGACTCCTCCAAGCGTATGTGTTCAATGCTGGGTTTTTAACATGTTTCACCACAGGGTGAATCCCTGGAAGTATGTGGATGATTTCAAGAGTCAATGAGGGTGTAATTAGCCTCACAGACAGAGGTTCACTTCCACATATGCGTCCGATCGTAGGTATGTAAATACATACCTAAGTAAATAAACATAGTACAGTGAAAATTAGTCTGGTTGTGACACAGGACAAACAAAACGAAAAGGTGCATCTACGTCAGTTACAGATATTTGTCCAAGTTGAACCGAAGATAGATAATCTTCTGTCTGTTCTAGCACCAAATCTTTGAAATGAAAATAAAATTCTTTGTTTTTTTTCTGCGAGTATTTCGTGTGAACGACTGACACCTGGAAGGTGATGAATTATAATTTTTACTTGTCAGACATGATTATGTTTTCATTAGCTGTATCCTGGACCAATAACCGTACAGAATTTGAATCGCACGTGACAAAACGTTATGCGAGCCGTCACAGAATCAATCTTATGTACGTGTGTTTATGCTTGATAAAAGTGTGAAAAATATTGATTTCGGTTGGAAAATATTAATGCTGAGTTATGAGTACTTCTACATAATTAAATTTCAAATCTGTCAAATGGTCTTCGTTTTCTAAATCTTCAAGTACAATGCCAACTGGCATAGGTGATAACGTCTCTTCACAACTGTTTGTTCCCAGTGTTGTTTGTTAGTTCTGTTGTTGACATCTTTCCAGGTCAAGATGCCAAACTGCTCCGTTTTTTCTCTCCTGCATATCTTCAAAGCCACATTCAATAGCATGAGATAAATCATCATCATCATCATCATCATCATCATCATCATCATCATCATCATCATCATCATCATCATCATCATCATCATCATCATCATCATCATCATCATCATCATCATCATCATCATCATCATCATGTGCTATCTTCACATCGAAGATCGGCTGTAATGGATCTCCAACATCTTCTGCCTCTTGACTTGATTGTGCAGTCTAATAGACTCTTTCGGGAGCCGCGCTGGTGTAATGGCTACGGCGTTGTACTGGCGACCAGGTTTTCATGGTTCAAACCCGGGCGTCAGCGTTTGAAGGAATGTTTACGACCGGAAATTTGACTGAATAACCTGGACGGCTCCTGCACATAAATCCCGTGTGGATGGGAAGGAGCGAAGCTCCTGACGGGGTTGGAAGGAAAGTCCACTGACCCCCGAGCCTCGCAATGACATGTCATTGGGCCAAAAGGGCTGGAAAGCTCGAGTGTCGCTGGTTAGAGAATTAAAAAAAAAAGACTCTTTCCTGTCCATCTATTGAAGTTATCTTCCCACTTATAGCGCTGTCTTCCCCTAGCACGTATACCTTCAACTCTGCCTGCTATTAAGGTCTTCATCACTAGAACTCTTCTTGGTAAGGAATAGTATCATCATGATCATCATCATAATCATCATCGTCATAGTCACATCATCAGTGTCGTCGTCATCATCATCATTTCCTGTTGCGCGTCTCAGAAGGTTGGCGCCACCACTACAGCTGATCCCACATGGAACCTGCACGAAGCAGTAACATGCTTTTGCAACAATGGTTCCTGTGACAATTTCTTTTACATAATGAGGTTGCTTGTATCATGCCCAACCTCCTTTTTCCGGCTAGTACGACATGCATGAGGATGCAAAAGTATTATTCTGTCATTATCTATTCCGATACCGCCGTGAACACCACAGGTCAAGGACTAGTAAGTTTCAATTCTGCCTGGCTCTGGCTTGTTCTTTTTCCGGTCTTTTATTCTCGCTGTTCATTTTGGCATTCCAAATTCCAGTTCCGGTCTTAGTATCTCCTACATACATCCTTATAAAAAATGCTATGGTCTGATCCCTAAGGTGTTCCAGCTAGTTTTTTTTATCACAATTGTAGCTTTTTGATGGCACAAAACAATTCGGGGTTTTCTTGTTTATCGGCTGTTACACGTAACTGAAGACATGCGCGGTTCTTGTCTTTTGGTAGCTCTTGTCCCTTCAGTTTAAGTTTGACTGTCGTATTTGTTTCTTGAACGAGAGTGAAACAAAAAGTGTGAATTGATTTTTCTTCTAATTTATTTTATTAGCCATTCTTGTGTGTATTTATCTAGTTTATGTTACTTTTTTTTACACTTCATGTAAAATCACATCACTACATAAACCATCACTTCAAAAGCACATGAATACTTGACCGCTAGCTCCCTATAAGTGCACTAGCTACAGAGGGACTCCATGTTCCAAAAAAAATGGAAAAAGGAATTTATGAATATTTGAACGCGTTCATAAACATGTCGTCTTGATTCTGAAAGTTGCCAAAAATATGATCTTACGGAGACGATGATATGAATAATGCAACACTTATTAATCCGTTACTTTTTTTCGCCTCCAAGCCCACTTTTGTCACTCATCTATCATGTGAAAATATATTAAGATAAATACGCTTGCTTTGTCAGTATGTGATACAAACCATATATTTATTCTTCGTTCTTGTCAAAAACATACTGTGAAAATAAATTAAAATGTGAAACTGTTCTTTTTTAATCGTTTGAGCTTCCCTGCACATTTTGTGTTTCGTGTTTGGCATTATCTAAGTATTGGCAAAACTGTCAGTTTGTGGGGAAATGCCAGTTCAGAAATGATTTACGGGGACTTGTCGCACATATGCGCAAATGGTGTAACTATGTTTCAGTACTCGTATGAGTGATCACTCAAAAGTTGTGAGCTGAAATCTACGGTAAGCCGTCAAATATAAAATCCGCTGATATTAACAAAATCAGCGTAAAAGGTAAAGATAATCCTATATCATATACTGCCAAAGGGGAGTGAAGTGTTAGAGACTTCCCTATACTTGGTCCAGCTTCGTGAAAAGGGGTGGCCAGTTCCCTTCCTCGGTGCATTTTTCTTTTCTAACTCAAGTGCAAAGCTAGGTACCCATTTACAGCTGGGTAGAATGAAGCGTGTCGATGCTGTGAATCGAACCCGGCACCTTTGTCGATAGAAACCAGAGCTCTAACCACTCTGTCAACCGGAAGCTCAAAATTAGTGTATGCAAATGTTAATTTAAGATTTACTAAAAATCAAAATACATAATTGCCGCCGTAAGTTCTTGGTCGGTCGGTCTGTGACATTTTGCACACCGTCATTTGCGCACTTTTTTCTATTTTCGAGGGAGTGCCTTAACTTTCAACCACAGCTAAGGGGGTGCAACTGTAGTTGAAAGTTAGACAATAATTGTATTGTTTCCCCTTATATGTGCCCTCGCGAAAGCAGAAAAAAAGTGCGCAAATGAAGGTGTGCATGAACAGTTTGATTATGGAAAGAAGCCAACAACACGAGTGATAAACAGTACGTAAACTGGAGTTTCGTCAAACTTCAAACGTTGTTCTCAGAGGCAGTAAGTCGACCAAGGCCTCTCAGAGGCGGTAAGTCGACCAGGGCAATATTTTAAAAGATGCACGAACAATTACGAGACAAGTTGTCATATAAGAAATGTTAGTTATTTAGTCAATTTACGGTCCACTAGACCATTATCCTGCCAACAATGGTACCTATACCTTGTAGCGGTATGGCAGCTTGTGTACCCTGACAATCAACAGAGCTATGCCAGTGGGAGATTTACTCCTGTTAGGTTCAACCAAGCTGGACTGGTCTGCGTGGGTAGGGGTCAGACAAAAGCTGGTACTCTGGTCCTCCAGGTTGGGGGTTTTAGCACAGGGCCGACACCCCTGTCTATGTAAAAAAAATCGCACGTTACGGAAACAACAATAAATGGAAAAACTTTGCTGCTGGACGGACATCCGGAGTCTCAGGCTCGTATGACTGACAGTGGTGAAAACCGAAAGGAAGCCACTGGCATGAAAACGGATGCCCCGACCGCAAAACACGAAACCAGAATTGGCTTTTGGAACGTCAGAACTATGAATGAGGCAGGAAAGCTGAGACAAATCACAGCAGAGATGAGGAACTACAAGATACATATCCTGGGAATAAGCGAGAGCAGATGGACAGGTAGGGGGAGAATAAAAACAGCTACAGGGGAAACAGTACTTTATTCTGGCAGAGAGGATGGTCAGCACAACGAAGGTGTAGCCATTATCCTGAAGAAAGGAATGGAAAGGTCTTTACTGGAATGGAAACCCATCAACAACAGACTGATAAGAGGGAGGTTCACCAACACCACAATTATACAATGCTATGCACCTGTGGTGAAGTGGGATGTTATAAATACTTATAGGGAACTTAGTGTACTGACTGAGATCAGCTGTGAAGGTATCTATATCTATTAAGAGTAGTGTATTATAGATAACCTTACTTGCTACCACATATCTATATATCTCAGTCAGAATTATTCTGGAATAGTGTGATGCTACGTTATGTGTCTAGGGTATGTGTATGAAGAAGTGTAAGTCACAACAACAGACAGATAAACAATTTAATGTAATCCACTACTCTTGACAACACTGTGACACTCACATACATATAACACTCTATGAGAATATCTTAAAGGAGGCATTGATAACTTTCAAATAACAATATGTATTCATTACTGGCATGAATGAATATGTGTCCTGATTCAACTACAAGGGAATCAGGAATCACAATCAATTTAAATTACAAGTTATGTACAGAATGTATTTAATATGAATATTGTAGTGACATATATTATTACAAATGTTCTATGTGTGTCAGTTGTGTAGTAGTAAAATGAGGTAATACTGGTTTTGTTTTGTTCAAGCTCTGTTGGTATTTGTCATCATGACTTCAATAGTTTGTCTTTAGGGACCAGTATTGGAGATGTTCACAGTTCCTGATTTTAAGACAAGTAAATTCCCCTCTTAATGTTAATTTTAAAAAGTCAGTTCAAGATGAGGGGACATAATGTTGAGCTCAGCTGGCCAATTCGCTTATCTGGCGTGATGGCGGCAGGAAAGGACTCCTCTGCTCGAATTCTCCTCTGGGCTCAGGAGACACCTCACTGATAGCTAAAAAGACCAAGGAGTATGCTGTCCGACTCTGGATTCAGCAAAGCTCTGACCAGGTGCTGCTCAGTACATCAAGACCACTGTCCCACAATTTCATGGAAATAAACACAGATACGTTGATTAGCAATGAATTCTGGCACAAAATACTGGCACAAATTCCTATCTGCTTATGTTCCAGGCTTTTATTTTACACAAATATGAGCTGGCTTCAACGCACTGATGCTTTATCAAGTTTTTTTTAAACAAGTGGTTTCGAACTAACGCTCCCAAGTGTGTATATCAGCGAGTCTGACCAATGAGCCCCGTTTCGACAAGTGTTTGAAAAAATGTTACCTTTCCCCGTTTCCCCTAACAACCAGGATAGTATTTATAGCCCGACCAATCGTGGTTAGGCTTTCATTTGTTGCGCTCCAATCAATTTGGAGTTTACATGGTAGGCTATTTCTGTAACGTAAATTTTTTTCAAACACGTTAAAAAAAAATCTTATGAGCAGAAATGATTTTATGCTGTCAGGCACCCCCAATATTTTATTTTGGTTATAATTTATTAATTCCTGGACTATTTGCGTAACGTTTTACATATTATTTGTCAGCAAGCCCTAAGGAACCCAAAAATACTAATTTAAAGGAGCTACGTGGCTGCGTTCAAAATATGCAATTTCTTCTACCTCCTGTTCTGAAGATGTGCTGTCTGGGTACTGTTATGTTCTCAACCGTAAACCCATCTAATGTTATCTTTTCTAATAAGAGTTTGTTATGATTTATAACCTAACTCTGGGAAAGGGTAGTGTATTTTATCACTGTCCGTCTGAAAAAGTTAGTGCTTGTAGACTTACACGCGTGATGGTAGCATTTGTATATCGCGCGACGCGTGTTTAATGTTCGGCTTTCTGCCTCTCCCTTCTCGCTATCCTTTTGTCCATCTGTTCGTTCGTTTTGGTAACGTAATATAATTAATGTTAGGATTAATTTAGGTCATTACGCAGTACGTCTCAATGCTTTTCCAAGAAATACAGCACACGTTTCATTGAAGAAAGCGGGTATAATACAGTAAGCTTTTACTATCAACGTGAAAGCGTTACAATTTGCAGACGAAGCAGAAAACAAGGGGCATTTCGAGTACATTCCTTGTGACAGCACTGTCATTTTACCATTGCTCTTCTCTTTATTAATTTTATTTGTTAGGCTTCATATTTACCTAATAATTTATATATGTGGATTAGAATATTTCATGACAGCACCAACAAACGACAGCGATGAAGAGATCAAGGACGAGTTCTATCAACTTTAGTACAAAAAGAAATGGAAACTACACCCAGGTACGATCTCATTGTAGTAATGGGAGACCTAAATGCGAAAGTGGGAGCACACAATAATTATAACGAAAGAGTAATGGGGAAATGCGGTAGTGGAACAGCAAATGAGAATGGGGACAAATTAATAAGCTTCTGCAGTATTAACAACCTGGTCATTGGAGGAACACTTTTTCCACACAAGGAAGTGCACAAGTTAACATGGGAATCACCAAACGGACGAGACAGAAACCAGATAGATCACATAATGATCAATGGAAGATGGAGCCATGCACTACAAGACGTGAAAGTAAGAAGAGGCGCAGATGTGGGAAGTGATCATCACCTAGTAGTAGCAAGACTGAAAGTGAAACTCAGAGCTGCTGGACCAGTTGCAGTCAAACAGAAAAGATACAACATCACGAAACTGAAGGATCCCCTCACAAGAAAAGCTTTCGTGGTCGACGTAAAGAGAAGATATGAGATTATCAAAAGCCTGGAAAGAACAGAGACCAATGATGTTGACCAGAGATTCAACACCATCTCAACAATATACAAGGAAAGCAGCAAGTCATGCTTGGCATTCCAGGAAAGAAAGAGCCAAGACTGGATAACACCAGATACGCTAAACACCATAGCGAAGAGAAAGGAAATGAAAAGAAAGAAAACAGAAGCTAAGTCTCCCAGATTAAAGGCAATATATAGTGAACAGTACAGTCAGCTGGACAAGGAAGTTAAACGTCAAACCCGTGCTAACAAAAGGACATTTCTGGATGACCTTGCAAGACAGGCAGAAGAGGCAGCACTGAGAAATGAACAAAGCACAGTATACACAATAACTAAAATCATCAGTGGAAAACGAGGTGCAAACAATATTACATTAGTAAGAGATAAGCAAGGAAATCTCATCACAACAGTAGAGGGACAGGAAACAAGATGGGCAGAGCATTTCAGAGAAACTCTGAATAAGGAACCACCAGAGACACAATTGAATGTTCCTGAGGCTGAAAATGATCTAGATGTTAATACAGACATCCCACGAAAAGAAGAAATCATCACAGCAATCAAAGGGATTAAGAATGGAAAAGCTCCTGGTCATGATAACTTAAATGCAGAGCTATTTAAGACAGACCAAGAGCTAGCAGCAGAACTATTAGAACCATTATTTGCACAAGGCTGAAAAACAGGGACAACACCAACAGAGTGGAGAAAATGAATAATTGTCAAATTGCCCAAGAAGGGAGATCTTGCAGACTGCAATAATTGGAGATGAATAACTCTTCTCTCAGTTCCCAGCAAAATACTAGGCAGGATAATTATACAGAGAATCTCAAAAGCAGTAGACCACAAACTGAGGAAAGAACAAGCAGGATTTAGAAAGAACAGAAGATGTGTAGATCATATAATTTACCCTCAGGAACATTATAGAGCAGTGCTCAGAATGGCAAAGACAGTTGTACATTAATTTCGTTGATTTTGAAAAGGCTTTTGACAGTATACATAGGGACAGTTTATGGAAAATACTGAGGGCTTATGAAATTCCAAGCTGCATAGTGTCAATCATAAAAAGCCTTTATGCCAACTTTACGTGCAGCATTGGGCAGAGCAACCTAACCTTTGAAGTGAAGACAGGGATGCCCCTTATCAACCACTCTATTTTTAACAGTCATAGACTGGGTGATGCGCAGGACAACAGAGGGCAATCCAAGAGGAATAAGATGGACTACATTTTCTACATTGGAAGATCTGGATGCAGATGACATTGCACTGCTAGCACATTCACATCAACACATCCAGGAAAAAACGGATAGACTTAATAAGTATAGCCAGCAGGTGGGCTTGAACACCAACCTAAAGAAGACAGAGGTCGTGACGCTCAATGTTAGCAACCCTGAGCCCATATCAGTAAGGAATCAGCAACTGGAACAGACAGTTGCCTTCACATACCTAGGATGCATAGTAACACCAGACGGCGGAGCAAGCAAAGACATCAACAACAGAATGAACAAAGCAAGAACAGCCTTTTTTAGTCTAAACAACATCTGGAAGTCCTCTCAGTACAGCACAAGCACCAAATTAGGATTATATCAGAGCTGTGTGCTTTCTGTGCTTCTCTATGGCGCGGAGAGCTGGAGAGTTACAGAGAAGGAAATGTCGAAATTGTCCTCTTTTCACACAACATCCTAAGAAAAATTCTCCGAATCTTTTGGCCGAATATCATTACCAACCAAGATCTGCTTACTCGGAGCAAGCAAGAAGACATGCACACCATCATAGCTGGCAGACGCTGGAGCTGGGTTGGCCATGTCCTCAGAAGAGACCCCGATGCCATCACAAGAACAGCTATGCTATGGACCCCTGAAGGAAAACGAAAGAGAGGCCGACCAAAAACAACTTGGCGGAGGACTTTTCAGGCTGAGATGCAAAGAATGAACCAGTGTTGGGGCACTGTACGAAGGATGGCCGCCGACCGAGCAAAGTGGAATCAATTTGTTGTTGCCCTACAAGACGCCACCAGGCGTAATGGCCACTGACTGCTTTGACGGTCGGCGGCTAAGGATCAAAGAAGAAGAAAAAGACCATTATCACTGCTCTACATGTCATTTAGGTTGGGTTACTACATGTCTTTATATTTAATACATCTATATAATTTTCACTAGAAATATCTAATGACGGTCGTCTGCAATGAGATGACCACAGTAGTTATATAGTACCATCTGCAATACATGTAACAGAAACAACTCACTATAATTAACAACCTGCCAATTTTGGCGGGTTGTTGCTAGTGAAATATAATACGCTAAACACAAAGAGGGCATGATTTCGGCGATTGAAAATGCATTAAAAATAACGCAATAACAAGGTGATAACAAGTGGGCCTGAAAATACACATAGAAACAAACAAAGATCATGAGAATAAGTGCGGCAAAGGAGAGCAAGATATGCGCATCGAGAAACAACCCCACAAGATGTGAACTTGTATTTCGTTTGGGTGTCCCAACTGCTGCCATAGCCGAGAGGGGGAGTTGAGGATTAATTCTCAATTTCCGTTGAAATACTCAAAAGGCATGAGTAATAAATAGCCCAATTCCTGGCCTTTTCGTGGCGGGACCTATTACTACTAATAGGAGAAGGGGCGAGGTGTGAGTCTCTGGCGTCCTAAAACCAGAAAGCACCGGGTAGATGATGCCCGTAAGCCATGGATGGCAAATCATCATGGAGAAAGGAAAACTGTGATTTCAGACCATCTACTGCCTTGCAGGTAAGCTGGGCACAGTTAAAGGCTATATACCCTAGGCCTAAGGGTCTTTTATGTTTGGACATGCGCCCTAATATAACCGACTAGGTTGAACGGGACGCGCCTCGCCAAAACGAGGCAAAACTTTATTTAAAAAAAAAAAAAGTTAAAGGCTAAAGAAAGCAAATCCGAATAACAATGCTTGCTGAAAAAGGATGTGCCAGGCCGAAAGACCAAACACACAAAAAACTAAACAAAAAATTATTTGGCTTGTATACTTTTGCCAGCAACATAGGCAATATGTGTCGATAATAAAATATTGTTTTATCATTCACAGTTAATAAATAATAATAAATAAATAATAATAATCATTATTATTATAAATGAAACAATTAAATGATAAAATTATTTTTATTAGTTAATTAAATTAATAATTACAAATTGTAATAAAGCGTAATTTCAATGCCGTTTTTTGCTTACCCTATCTTCACCTCTCATCAATATCCCCTGCTGATGAAGGCTAGACACCGAAACGTCTCGTTCGCCCTCATTGGTGCAGCCACCTCACTGCACTATTAGAAGGACATGAGATATACCATACATATAGGCTTGAGGAGATAGGGAAAGCAAACCCGTGAAAATTGCTTGCGGAAATCGGATGTGTCGGGCCGAAACGTGCAGATAGCGCAGCTTAGCTGTAAGCTACAACACAACGTACGAGGGGCGTTCAGAAAGTAATGCACCACATAGTTTTTCTCAGGAGCTGTTTATTCAAAAAGCGTGAAATTTATATACAATATACATGGATATGTCTTGTAAACATCGGTATTATTCAACATAATCCCCATCAACTTTTACGGCTTTATGCCAGCGCGAAACAAGTGCATGTATTCCTAGCCCGTACCAGATTTTGTCTTGAGTGTTTTCAATGTCTTAATGTAAGTTTGCGAATTGATTGTCTCTCCTCATGGCATAAAGTCCACAAGAATCACACCTTCAATGTCCCAAAAGGCAGTGATCATGACCTTTCCAGCTGAAGGAATTGTCTTGAATTTCTTTCTTCTTGGTGATTGCGGATGATGCCACTCCATTGACTGTCTTTTTGTCTCAGGTTCAAAATGATGTGCCCAGGTTTTTTCACCTGTAACGATCTTACCCCAAAAGTTCTCTCCATGCGCATTGAAACGCTCCAACAATTCAGAAGAAATTGCTTTCCTTTGCAATCGGTGGTCATTTGTGAGACTTCGAGGAACCCATCTTGCGCAAACCTTAGAAAATCCGAGAGTTTTTATAACTGCATTTGCACTACCAATGCTGACTGACAGCTGTAAGGCCAATTGTTGAGTAGTGCCTATCAGTAAGAATAATGCCCTCAGCGCCTTTCAACATTTCTGCGTTGGTGGCTGTGGCAGGACGTCCACAGCGCGGCCAATCAAGCAGCTCCGTATCTCCACTTCCTGAATCTTTGATTCTCTGAACCCAGCGACTGACTGTACTCCTGTCGACAGCAAAACTTCCATACACATCACATAGACGCTTGTGAATATTCATAACAGTTTCCTTCTCTGCAATGAGAAATTCTATCACAATCTCGTACTTGCTACTCAAAACTAACGGCCAGCATTGTAAGAGAGAGATATGGCTGAGCAACAATAACAACAACATTCGTTTGTACAACCAACTTCACATCAATTTTCATTTTATTAGCAACATAGACACGATTGGAAGAGCAGACAGTGATATCAAAAAAAGAATGCTAAAGGTAAGAGTGGCTTTGTTTTTTTTTTTTGTATTTTTTTTTTAACGTACGCCCGCTTTTTCTCGAGGCGAGATCTCCAGTTAGTATATCTAACCTGAGACTGATTTTTACGTGAGTATTCCTTTTTCCCTGTACACTGACAGGTGTCCACTCGCCATTCAGGCAGATACTCGCCGTCTTCGGAGGGTACCCATTAGAGCTGGGTCGGCTCAGGAGCCGCCAGTCTCTGGTCGACGACACACCTTCAAATGTCTTCGCCAGGGCTCGAATTAATCGAGTCCAAGTCTCAGTCGACGACACTCTCTCAAATGTCCTGGCCCGGGACTGGAGTAGCCTGAGCGGCTCCTGAGCACAAACCCTCTGTGGATGGGAAGGAGCGGAGATGGCACGGACATCTGGCTCTTGACCGGGTGGGAATGAAAGCCCACAGACTCCCCAGCTTCGCAATGCCATGAAATTTGTTGGGATAAAGCCCAAGTGCCGCTGGATATAAAAAAAATACCAAGTCAGTCCCATTGTATGATTACGACTATTCTTCTTCTTTGATCCTTAGCCACCGACCGTCAAAGCAGTGAGTGGCCATCACGCCTTGTGGCGTCTTGTAGGGCAACAACAAATTGATTCCAGTTTGACGGTCGGCGGCCATCGTTCGTACAGTGCCCCAACTCTGGTTCATTCTTTGCATCTCAGCCTCCATAGTCCTCAGCCAGGCTGTTTTTGGTCGGCCTCTCTTCCGTTTTCCTTCAGGGGTCCAAAGCATAGCTGTTCTTGTGATGGCATCGGGGTCTCTTCTGAGGACATGGCCAACCCAGCTCCAGCGTCTGCCAGCTATGATGGTGTGCATGTTCTCTTGCTTGCTCCGAGTAAGCATATCTTGGTTGGTGATGGTATTCGGCCAAAAGATTCGGTGAATTTTTCTTAGGCATGTTGTGTGAAAAGAGGACAATTTCGACATTTCCTTCTCTGTAACTCTCCAGCATTCCCCACCATAGAGAAGCACAGATTACGACTATGGATACAAACAAAAAGAGTTAAACAGAGAAATCTATACTTTAATAAATAGGTACTTGCGCGGAATAGAAGGGTTAAAATGGTGTCACAAGATCACCAATGTAGAACTGAGGGACGAACCAGAATAATCCCAGTGGAACCAGAAGTGAGAAAAATGCGCTGTCATTGGACGGGATACACATTGAGGAAGCTAACGGATAGCATGAGAAGGCAGTGCTTGTTCAGGAATTCGCAGGTAAGAAAAATAGAGGAAGAAAGGAGTTGGAGACATTCTTAAAATGGACAATGAGCACATGAGAGACTTTAAACGGATTCCGCCTGGTAGGAAGGTTTAGTGTGTGAATTTTGAAGGAAGGTTTCGTGTGTGAATGTTAAAGGCTTATGCTCCACCAGGTGCAGAAGGGTTAAGACAGGAATCAATATATATAAAATCCCAGCTTTGTTCTGTCAGTAACGCTAAAGGATGCAATTTTGATTGAAAGTTAGACATTAATTGTTGTCACATATGAAAATAGTGCAGCAGGGACCGTCCACTTTTGCCCCCCCCCCCATCTTGGTTTATATTTTTTGCTACACGAATGACGGATTCACTATCGCAATTAACACGTGAGCCGTTTGGCAATTAAGCACGGTGGAATAGAGCGAAGTGCGCAGCATGGTGTAATCGTTCTTTGATCAGGGAAACACGCGGGCAAGAGGCCAGGCCAGGCGTTAACAGTTTCTTTGAAGAATTCAAGGGCGATAAGTCTGAGACGTACCTTGGATTGTTACATGTTCAGGGGGAATTAACTTACGTAGCTGATATTCGGCAGGGCGGAGATAATGAAAGACAAGCCAGAGGTCGTCGGTCGGCAGAGGTGAAGAAATAACTTTTCATTCAGGAATCGAACGGCAAATTTGCCCGGCCCTGGAAGTAGGTGCCCTGAAAGTAGGTGCGACTTTCGCATTACGAAGCGAAAGAACGGCATCTATGGATATATACCTCGGCTCTCCAAAAGTCATTATCAGTTGCTCAGAGATTTTTCTGAATTCACTAGCTCGATATCCTAAGATTTTTCGTACAGAGTGAATTATTAGATTTCGTGGAGTGTTTAATTTTTCTCTGTTTTGTGGTAATTGATATACTAGCCTTTAAGTGATTTAGTGTCTTAAAAGTTTTCATTATATTTCACTGGGATTTTCTGTGTTAATTAAATAACATATAGCTAATTTTTCCAGCTGTAACGTAAATTTAATTACTCGCTATTTCCCAGAAAGAGATGGGTTAAATTGACTAGTACAGACATTAAATCACTGTCTACTGACGGTATATATTATTTACTTCTATCCATTTTTTTGTACTTTTATAAATGACTAGTGTTCATATCACGCGTTAGGTCTTACTTTAATAACGTGTTAAATATAATATTGATGTTATTGTTAAATGTTTATATTTCTTTGATAAAATATGGGCTGATCAAAACTTGCGAACTAGCGGTCTTACGGTCTTATGGCCATATGAACTTACGTTCTTATAGTCTTATAATCTTATAAGCACCCAGGGATATTAAATATTGATGAGCTTCTTGCTGTGACCTGTGCGGTCCATTTTCCTCGTTACATGAGAGAAACCAGAATAGAACCATTAATTTTAATATTAACTGGACCAGAACTATTACCAGATTTCATTTATACCAATCTCATCAGCCAGCTGTTGCAAAATAAATTTTCAGCAACATTTGTGTAACTTAACATAGTGTCTCAGCTACCTGAGGCTAGACAACCCAGGAACTATATGTTTTACTCATCCTATGTCGGCGATCACCACGTATGAACCTTAGTCCAACCAACTGAAGGCAGAGATACAGTATTTTATCCAGGAAAAATTAAATCACCAACTCCAGCGACTCCCGTGAAATTTGCAGTCAGCAACTACGGCGAGTCTGGGGCTGGATTTGGCAAAAATTACTATGACACTGAATAGTCTTATTACTTATTAGTGTTTATTTCCATGGAATGCCTGCGACATCTATTGGGTAAGCAAATATGAGAGTGGCCACTGTATGAGTGAGTACAATGAACCGTAAGAGAGTAACATAATTTTCTGTTGTTACCACTGTCATACGAATCTTTTCTTTTTTTTGTCCTCCTTAACCTGAGTATTTACGGGATAGATTAATTAGGAACTTGTTCTTTGTTTTATTTACTGACAATTCCATACCCTTATTGTTAACTTTTGATCTTTTGGGTTAATTAACCTCTGTTGGGATCGTCTTTCTTTTCCTTTACCAGAGGGGAGAACCTATTTGATTAATTTTCATTTTGTCTGTAAACTATGCTTTATTGATGTATATGCTTGATGTTGTGATTTTCTAGTGATAATAAACTTAACAAACCTTAAGTTATCGTGTTGGTCAACCCCTGCCCATATATGTTATCCATAGTTTGTTTTCACGTTTGTGCGTATTTGTCACAGAAGTTTGTGTAAGTGGGTGCAGTGTAATTTGTATTTTGTATAAGGAGAGAAAGTGCGTCTGATTTAAATATAGTCGTAAAGGTACGCTGGATTAGAGAAATTACTCAATCCAGAGACTGTTCTTTCTCTTACACTATCACCTCGTGAGAAAAACTATTTCTTACACCTTACTTTCACATACGAGGGGCGTTCAGAAAGTAATGCACCACATCGTTTTTCTCAGCAGCTGTTTATTCAAAAAGCATGCAATTTATATACAATATACATGGATATGTCATGTAAACATCGGTATTATTCAACATAATCCCCACCAACTTGCACGGCTTTATGCCAGCGCGAAACAAGTACATGTATTCCTAGCCCGTATCCGATTTTGTCTTGAACATGTAGCCATTTCTTCGCTGCATGAATCACTCCTTCATCATCTTCAAACCTTGTCCCACGGAGTGCATCTTTAAGTGAACAAAATATATGAAAATCAGAGGGTGCCAAATCGGGACTATAGGGTGGATGAGGTAGTACAGTCCAACCCAATTTGGTGATTGCTTCCCGTGTTGCCAGACTTGTGTGAGGTCGCGCATTGCCGTGAAGAAGAAGCAGGTCTTCTGGATTCTTGTGCGGCCGAACTCTGCGAAAACGTTGATTAAATTTTTTCAATGTCTTAATGTAAGCTTGCGAATTGATTGTCTCTCCTCTTGGCATAACGTCCACAAGAATCACACCTTCAATGTCCCAAAAGACAGTGATCATGACCTTTTCAGCTGAAGGAATTGTCTTGAATTTCTTTCTTCTTGGTGATTGTGAATGATGCCACTCCATTGACTGTCTTTTTGTCTCAGGTTCAAAATGATGTGCCCAGGTTTCGTCACCTGTAACGATCTTAGCCAAAAATTTCTCTCCATCAGCATTGAAACGCTCCAACAATTCAGAAGAAATTGCTTTCCTTTGCAATCGGTGGTCATTTGTGAGACTTCGAGGAACCCATCTTGCGCAAACCTTAGAAAATCCGAGAGTTTTTATAACTGCATTTGCACTACTAATGCTGACTGACAGCTGTAAGGCAAATTGTTGAGTAGTGATTCGCCTATCTGTAAGAATAATGCCCTCAGCGCATTTCAACATTTCTGCGTTGGTGGCTGTGGCAGGACGTCCACAGCGGCAGCCGTATTATTTAGCCGGTTGCGGTGCAATTTGGTGCACACAATTGGCACATGCCATATTTGAAGTGTGCAAAATTTCATGCTTCTATCTTCATTATTAGCTGAGAAAAACGATGTGGTGCATTACTTTCTGAATGCCCCTCGTAGTTATCATTATCACCTCTGCTCAGACAGGACTATAAACATCTATTACCTATCTGATAAAATCTACGACAATTGTATTGTTTCCCTTATATGTACTCTCCCGAAATAGTAACACTTACCAAAGAACAATGCGCAATTGACGGTGCGCACAAAAATATTTATAGAATGTGTGATCCCGTATACACACATTGGGATCGTAGCTGCTGCTACGTAGTTCATGTAATGTAGTTTTTTATAAAATACTTTTGAATAAGTAAAATTGCCGTTAGGTTTTGGTGCTTTTGAATTTAATTCCCGTCTTACACTAGTAAGTAAATAAACATTTCAAGAATTGGACAATGATAAGAAAATAGTGGCATCCATGTCTTGTTGCTAAATTTGCTTTCTGCAGGAAAAAAGACCCCTAATAAATACATGTAAGAAGGGACCACATGAAGAAGTGTAAAAAAAGTGAAAACAATACATAAGAATTATAAGATAGTGACAATAATAAGTGCATTTTATTAGATATTGCAACACCATTGAAAGAAAATAGCTTTATAAATTGACCATAAAAATGGTAGAGCCCTTTAGTCGTAACTGATTCTGGTGATACGCCCCTGAGGTGATAACCCTCAGTTGCTTTTTTTAATTACACGCTTTTCCTTAACTTGTCTTGTGTGTCACCTTCAAATCTTGCAATCGATTTTTCAATCACTTCCAGATGAGCAATAGCTCTGAAACTTGGCATAGTTGTGTTTTCCCGATGACATACAATAATCAGTCGTAAAATTAATAAAATGAATAACATTAAAAATAATAATTAAAAAAACATATATAAAAGGAGCTCAACTTTCATTATAATTTTTCTTTTCGTTCCTTACGGAGTTCACTATTTTGTATGCAACGTCACCAAGTTATGTGATCTTCACAATTTTGTGTACGACTTGTATGCAACGTCACCAAGATATATGATCTTGTACACAATTTTGTGTACAACGTCATCAAGTTGATTCTTAATGGAGTAAAAAATTAAAAATATTGTATATGTTTCAGTATGTCATAATATTTCTAACACTAAAAAGACGGAAATAAACAATATTAAAAAAAATTGTTAAACACACGCATTAAAAACCCAATAATAAATTTTCAAGGAGTTTATAGCTTAAAGTAAAAAAAATTAACATCAAATTGACAAAAAAAAAACGTGGGGCGCTCAAGCGCTTATCATATATTTTATCCATAAGTGTCTAATGAAGTATAAAGCAGAAGTTAATTTCATGCAAAATCAGTGCCCCACGGTTTTTGGCAATTTGATGTTACATTTTTTGACTGCAAGCTATAAACTGCTTGAAAAATTATTTCTGGGTGTTTAGTGCATTAAAAGCTTGCATTTAAAATATTTTTTAAATATTTTTTATTTTTCTTGGTGTTCCTTTCGGCGTGTTTTTTTCTCTTTTGCTTGTTGCGAGAGCTTCTTATAGCCCAATCTAAAATGATGCCGAAGGGAATAACGCCACTTGGTGCGATCCGTAGCTGTGAGGTTGCTGGATTTGTAGTATCTAGTGTCTTCATTATCGGCTACCGCAACAAGCATGGAAAACTCAAAGCCTGGGATCCAGACCTCCAGGACGACATAGACTCTGCTGTGAGGACATCATTTGACAGTCTCTGAAGGACCGAGTACTTGTTTGGAACCAGGGCAGGAGGAAGACAGCTGATAGTATAGTATAGCGTTCTCTCTGCCAAACCTCTACACCCCAGGGTAGAAAAAGAATGACTAAGTAATAGTAGTAGTCATCATGTCCTTCTTGCACACATCTTTGAACTACAGATGCAGTCGTCCGGCTTTTCTTTTGCCATCAGTCAGTGTCCGTAGAAAATATCTTTGGTAATGAGACCATCTTCCATTAGGCGGACATGGCCAAGCCAACATTGTCTATGCTGTCTGAGCAGTACATCCTTTGAAGTCAGCACGTGACAGAATCTCGACATCTGTCACATTGTCCTTCTATGAAATACCAAAATTAACCTTATGATATAGAGGATAGCGCCGCTACGAGATATATCTTGGTAATAATTTAAATTTGGGTAGTTTCTTGTTCAGTTTCGTGTCTTAGCATCCACTGTTTACATCCGGAAGTGGCAGCAATTTCCGTTTCGCGTGGCGCGTTCTCCCGTCGGCTGGCATGCAAGGTCTTAACCACCTATAGAGAAATACCTAGCTTTTCTATTTTTTTAAATTTTCATTCTTAAGTGTCCTGTTGAGCCCTCACTTTCTGGCCTTTCCCTGGCGAAGGCCTTGTGGCCGCAAATGTGGCTATTATATTTGTCTTTTGTCCTCGTAAGACGAATCACCTTTTTTTCATATCAATCCATCTAAAAATATAAATGAAGTTTGAGGAAGAGACAGGGGTATCAAAATAACATGCACAAAGCAAGAGGATCTTCAATCTATTGACAAGTATATGGGCATAAGCAGAAATCTAGTCCAACACGAAAATGAGAATCTTGAGCTCTAATGTCAAGTCACGTCAAATGTATGTTCTGAAACAAGAAGAACAACAGAAAGAACAACAAAGAAATTAAAAACTTTCACATATGGCTCCTTATGTAGAATAGAAGGATTAAAACGGTACGATAAGATCACGTAATCTTCAGACTCCGCACTGGCCACAACAGATTGAGATACCATCAATTCAACAAGCTAAAGATAGGAACTACCGATCAGTGCAACTGTGGCAACGATAAAATGACTGCTGAACATCTGCTTCAAAGAAAAGCTCTACGGAGATTGAAATAGCCTCAAACTGACTACAGCTTTCTTTGACAACAGGCAAGTAGACGTCAGAGAGTGTACGAAGAAGAAAAAGAACTGATGACAAAAACCAGATCCACGCCAGTTGAACAAGAGATGGATATGGATATGACATACATTCAGGAAACTTGTCATCATTACAAGGCAGTCCTTGTTCTGGAATCTACAGACTTAAAGTGGTAGACTGAAACGGACCAACACACACACATACATGGAGAAGAACACTGGAGACAGAAAGGAAAGGCTCAAGGCAGACATGGCAGGACGGTAAGCAGACCGTCAACACAGCAGGACGGTAAGCAGATCGCTCAACAAAGCAGGACGGTAAGCAGACCGCTAAACACAGCAGGACGTTGCATGGATGTGTAAGTGGTCTATGGTCTTTGATAAACTGAATGGTGTTGAATGACTGAATGATACAGGAAAAGACTGGAGACACACTCGACACCGGAAGAAGCAGGCGTGTTGCTGTTGGGATGATACTGATCCCCCACTCTTTCCTCAACGTGTCCACTTTACTTATGGTGTATGTTCCTCTTTTTTCACTCTTTGATTCCTGTTTCCTTTGTTCCATTTGGGAATGTTTCCTTGTGTCTTTCTTGTTAACATGATTTTTTTTTTCTGTGAGGCAAATCGTTAGGGGCGACTAATTTGAAATTATTAATGGCGATTGCAATCTCAAAACAATGGCGTCACTAGGGTTGGTGTCACTCAGTGCGGTAACTCATGGTATCACACCCCCCCCCCCCCTCCCCGGACGTCCTCCTGTACCAGATCTTGCAGAATCCTTAGTAATGGTTTTTGTACCAATGTTACTCGTAAATCGTAATTCCTGTATATCACTGAATGTAATGGCAAAAGTAGTGACATAAACAACTAGCAAAATTAAAATTTCACCTTTAAATTACAATATCATACGCACAACCTAAATGTATTTACATTTACATAGTTTCATGTGGTTAAAGTGAATATTCGGTAAGAAAACAATAGAATTTAAAGTAAAAACGTAGGTATATTGATACAGTCAATGCAAGCTGGGCTTACAAAAAAATGTTTTTGTGGTTATAACTAACTGCAGGGATATTTTTATTAGAAATAATAAATTTCTGCTGAAACACTGAACACAAATTTTATAGACAGTCATTTCGGTGTCACCTCTCTGATGGTGTCACTCGATGCAGTCCGCCCCCCCCTAGTGACGCCACTGTCACAACATATAAAATGAATAGCTACAGAAATCACAGCTGCAAGGGAATATCAATGCCTTTGCGCAGACTTCCTGCCAACGGACTAGCTAAAATGGTGGCTCGATTCTCTATACCCTGACAACATCACCAGAACTGCTATGCTATGGACCCCAGAAAGACGGAGAAAGAGATGTAGACCAAAGACAACCTGACGGAGAACAGTGGAGGCGGCTGAGATGCATAGCATGAACCAAGGGTTGGGGCACGGCACGAAGGATGGTCACTGACCGAGCGAAATGAAGACAGTTTGTTGCTGCCCTACAATACGCTACTAGGCGTGATGGCCATTGGCTGCCATATCAGTCAAGGGCTAAGGATTCAAGATTTTCTAAACACAGCGGAATGGAAAAGGAAGATGGACTATTATTTTTTAAACAACCACACAACCCTTACAACATTTAGGGCAGTCCTAGACCTGCAATCACCCGGGTAAGAGAGGTGGAGGATCACTGACAAAAATACACGAAGAAGGAAACTGGAGACATTAAGTTTATGGATCAAGATGACATGGAAAGATATTCACGGGTAACACGGAAAAAGGAGGTTTGGCTTAAATTTTTGTAGCCATTGGAGCGAAAGTCAGTGATATCAAAATAAGAAGGAAAAAAAAACATGAGGAGCGTTATTTGCGTTGGGACGTGTAGAGAGATCAATAGACTTGAATAAATGGATGCTTGCATAGAATACTTACTTAGTCATTCCTCTTCTAACAGAGTTTTGCAAGAGGGAGAGCGCCTTATCAGCTGTCTTCCTCCTGGCCTGGTTCCATTCTAGTCCTCGGTCCTTCAGAGATTGTCTAATGTTGTCCTCCCAGCGGACTCTGGGTCGTTCTGGAGGTCTAGATCTTCTGGCTCTTAGCTTACCATGCGTGTCATGGTAACCGATCTTCACCCATTCTGCAGGCATGGCCAAACCATCTGAATTGGGACTGCTCTACTTGGGTCTGCAGGGGTTGGGTTTTTTGTGTTTTGGCGTATTGAAATGGCACGACAATGTCACCAATGTAAAATTGATGCCAAGAAGCAGACGTTTGTCAGTTGAGCAAGGGATGAGAAGAGACAACGATGGCGGTGGATAGGATATACAATAAGGAAACATGTTGATAGCGTTACAAGGTAGTCGTTCCTCTGGAAATCTCAGAGCAAGAAAGGCAGAAATAGAAAAAAGCAACCACATGGAAAGGAGAACTGGAAACAGAAAGGAAAATTATGAGGATGACATGAAAGACCTTGAGATATTGGCAGACGACAGAATGACTTTGTTTCTGTTTGTTGAAGGTTTGTGCTTCTTAGTGGGCTAAAGGGTGTTGATTGACTATGGTCCTCAGGCAGGTGAAGGGTGGTGAAGGGTGGTGAAGGGTGCTGATGAAAATGATGACCCAACTCGAAGTTTACCTAGGATGCGGCAGTGGTCGCCGGTGGTTGTTCAATCAGAAAAGATACACTAAAAAACGCAGTTATTTGCTATTCGTTTCTGATGTTTTTAAAACAGTTATTATACTTTTAGTCTGGCTTCGTCTAAGCATGCCTCCTGCAACCATAGACGAGTGACCTTTGTTTGTATGCGACATGGTTCTATTGTGGGTTAAATACAATGTCTAGAATGTGCATGATGGAGACAGTGCCTATACGTTGATCAGTCACGTGCTCTTGTCTTGATGATGCATTTTCATAGACTCTTTCTTGTCGATCTCTTGATGTTATCTTCCCTCATTATGTGTTTCCTTCTCTTTCCCTCAGAATCCTCTTCTGATATCTACGTCTAAAGTACCTCAATTCTTTCTTCTAATTGCTTGTTCTTTGTCCATGTTTCTACACCATGCAGTTATGTAGAATATATAACATTTGATGTTTCTCAGTTTAATGTAGCTTTGGCCAATCGTTTTTCTTTTTAAATTTCTGTTTCACATCTGCTATCGTCTGTTATTATATGACCAAGCTATAAGAAAACTCTTGGCTTGTTCCAGGATTTTCCCATTTATTCTTATCTTTAATGTTGGCTTCTCGCCTGCTTTGCTAATTATCATAGTTTTCGTTTTCTCAATGTTAATGTCCAATCCATATTCATGACTTACGCTGTTTACATGCTTCACTAGTTCTGACAAGTCTGCTCACTCTCGTTAACAAAACTGCATCGTCCACATATCTAAGGTTTTTTAATTGATCTTCCACCATTATTTATTCCTGGAATTTCCTGTATCTGTCTGAAATTATTTTTTTTCCCAATGGCTGCAGACTTTCATTAATGGATGCTTGCGTAGGACTGAAGTGGTACGGCGCGTCACTAATGTAGAACTGAAGACAAGAATTAGGCAAGTGCCAGTGGAACAACAGATGAGAAGAAGATGCTTGCGATGGATAAGAAACACTCTCAGGAAATCTGTTGACAGATTAACAATGTAAGCCTTGTGCTGAAATCTCCAGTATAAGAGAAGCAATGGGAGACCCTAAAATACACAGCGAACAGAAATGTAGACAGAAATGAAATGCACGAGAAAGTAATAGAAATACAACGCGATAACGGCACGGGAAGAAATAGAAATACAACGCGGTGACGGCACGGGAAGAAATAGAAATACGACGCGGTGACGGCACGGGAACAAAATAATTTGACGTGAGTTTGTTGAAGGCCTATGTTCCTTGGGGATCTGAACCTGACGATGGTGAATCTCACTGATGAAATAGCTCACACACGATGATGAATCTCACTGATGAAATAGCACACACACGATGGTGAATCTCACTGATGAAATAGCACACACATGATGATGAATCTCAATGATGAAATAGCACACACATGATGATGAATCTCACTGATGAAATATCACACACACGATGGTGAATCTCACTGATGAAATAGCACACACATGATGATGAATCTCAATGATGAAATAACACACACACGATGGTGAATCTCACTGATGAAATAGCACACACACGATGGTGAATCTCACTGATGAAATAGCACACACACGATGATGAATCTCACTGATGAAATAGCACACACACGATGATGAATCTCACTGATGAAATAGCACACACACCGTTCATTAGACGCAATGATTAAATAACACAGATGGTAATGATATCTACAACTTCGCATGTGTGATACGAAGACCCGAAAGGGTAGCAAAGACATGTCGTAAAAGGAGACTATGGAGGATTGGGCATGGGGTCAGTTACACAAATCACGTAGAAATTTTATACCATAAAAACATCCACAACAACATGGACTTGTCTACTAAAGAGAATGATTCAATTCAATCATCCAAGACACAAGTTCATCAGATAAGAGCGCGTATGACGCAACTCAGAGAGAGTGGAAAGACGGCAGAGTTGCTGACTGTAATTTTTTTTTCGTTTTTTTTTGGGTCGTTTTTTAAAATCTCCGGACTTAACAAGAGATGCATATGAAAGATCAGAGGCGCTTTCATTGCAGTGGGTAATATATGGGTAAAAGAGGTAAAGGATCTCGTTACACACCTATTGAGGCATATTGGGAATATGGTGTTAGGCCCATATTTTCTTGATCAACGGCATACTTAGGGTGCTGTGGTCAGCATCACGCCGGCCGCCTTAACCTTCCAAGAGTTGCTGTGGTACCCAATTCATGAGGCTGGGTCGATCCCGGAACCGTTTGCGGTCTAAAAAAATCCCACCTCAGAAATATATGGAGATCAAGATAAATCAAGTTCAAAACAACAAAAAATAGAATCTTCACCTCACATGAGAAGTCATTCCTGTTGAATGGCTCTAAAACATTGAGAACAACAAAAACAACAACCAAACATCTACACAGAGGCGTCCCTAAAGTACTTGGCACCCGGGGCGGATGTAACCTATGACACCCCCCTGCCCCAATAAAGAAACACACTAGTAAGTAACATTTTAACAGTAAGTACTTTATTAATAGTGTCCGATGGCACCCCCTTCCTGGCTGTCACCCGGGGTGGACGGCTTCCCTCACACCCACCCTAATACGCCACTGCATCTACAGACAATCATAAATGGATGGTTGCGTAGATAAGAGTAATTGAAGTGGCAAGATAAGATCACAAATGTGGAACTGATGACAAGAGCCAGACAAGCATCAGTGGAACAAAAGAATAGAAGTAGACGTTGGAGATGGATAGGACACATATTTAGAAAATTGTTGACAGCATTATCAAGTAATCTTTGTTCTTGAATCATCAGGGTAGGAAGAAAGGTAGTGGAAGACTGAAGAACACATGGAGAAGAGAACTGGAGAGATAAATGAAGGACACGGGACGGGAAAACTTGGCCTGTGTTTGTTAAAGGCCTAGACTCATTTGGTAGATGAAAATTGAAGAAGAAGAAAGATGGTACAGTACAAGGAGGTATGGTAAGATTTTGTAGCGGATCTGTGCTCCATAGGAGTCCAAATGGCACAGATGATGATAATTCCTACAACATTCTTTTTTTTTTTTTAATTTCATACGCAATTCAAAATTTTTCTTTTTCAAGTACCAAGCCTGGTGGCGTGGACGATCATGGTTCTCCACAACTTCCGGTCTCCAGTATTCAATTCTATTTTTTATTCGAGCGTTCGATTGACAGAGTGTTGTTCTCTTGCGGCATGGGTGCCGGGTTCGATTCGCAGTATCGACATGCTTCAGTGTACCCAGCTGTAAATGGGTGCTTGATTTTTCGCTTCAGTTAGGGAGGAAAAGGCAGCAAGGAAGCGAACTCGTCACCCCTACCACATCGAAAGTTAAAAGTTAGTTGCTTATCCTTTACAGGACGTGGCAATCAACCCCAGCTTTTATTGGCTGTTTGTGATTTTTCTAGGCAATTATTTCATTCAGTAGTTTGCCATTGCTTTCTGAACGGTACGGCGCTTATACCATTGTTAAAAATCCACACAAAGCGATCTGCTACCAAACCGCCTGCAGCAGGTTTCGAACCTGGTATATCTGGATTATGAAACTGCGTTCATATCCATTAGGCCACAGACGCCGACACCCGATGCTGGCCTTAATATAGTTACGTCTCTAACACTTCTCCCTGACGGTAGTATTTGCTATGGGACTGCCTTACCATTATTTTAATTCTATCCTTGTAATAATGTCAATGACCTCTATGGATTTTGTTGTTGTCGCCTTTTGTCTCTTTCTCCTTCCATCTTTCCTGTTGGAATCGACAGCCGCATTGGCAAAGCTGCAGCTACCTTTGCCCGCCTCACATCGCGTGTTTGGGGAAACTCCAAACTCACAACGAAGACCAAAGCTGCGGTATATAATGCCTTCGTCACCAGCACACTCCTATATGGCAGCGAGACCTGGACGACCTATGCTAAGCAAGAAAGAAGGCTCAATACCTTCCATTTACGGTGTCTACGCCGCATCCTCGGCATTTCGTGGAAAGATAAAGTGACAAATGTCGAGGTGTTGTCACGTGCTGGCCTTCAAAGTATGTATACACTGCTTAGACAGCGCAGACTTCGCTGGCTTGGCCATGTTCGCCGCATGGAAGATGGTCGCATCCCAAAAGATATCTTCTACGGACAATTAGCAGATGGCAAGAGAACAGTTGGGCGACCACAGCTCAGGTTCAAAGATGTGTGCAAGAGAGATATGAGGGCACTGGACATGGATCCAGCAACATGGGAGGATGAAGCTGCCGATCGCACTAAGTGGCGATGCTATTTACGGCACCACCTCAGATTGGGTGAAAATAGGCTCACACAACAAGCATAGGAGGGGAGAAAACGTCGAAAGGAGCACCAGGAAAATAAGCAGCTGAGGGCTGTCACCTCAGGGGCGCATTCCCATAGTCAGTTATGACTGAAGGGGCTATTATTATTATTATTTCCTGTTGTCACGATATATTCTAATTTTATTATTCTCATAACATGCCTACAGAAAGTGTGAATGAATACAACACAAAAAGGTGTGTTTCAGCCAGTAGAAAACTAAACAACAGAAAAACAACAGAAGTGAGAGGCTTACCGGCGACTCGAACCAAAATGAACTGCCTCCTTGTAACATGAGAAATGGGGTCGGAGTGGCAAAGAGGTATGGCGTCCGCCTCGAAATCTAGAGCTACCGGGTTCGATTCCCAGTTGAGGGAAGATAATTTATAAAATAAATTATTTTCTGAAACAGTGGTCCTAATGATGTCATACTACCCCCCTTCCCCCCCTCCCCCCCACCCTTCCCCCCAATCCGGTCTCATGGGTAGTGAGATTGGATGCCTAACCTTTGTCGTACATTTTTTAGATAGGTATAGAGATTTATTTGGTCCCGTCTGAGTAGAGCAGAAGGTGGGGTATATGAGAAAGACAGGTGTTAGAATAGATTCCAGGAGTGAAATAGATTAAGGTGAAGATCTGTCTCTGGAATGAGTGGTTTCTCTAGTCCAGCCTATCTATACGACTATCTTTAGAAGAAGACGATCTGTCACACTTACCTATAATGTTAATTATAAGTTATCTACACACACACGCACAGTTATGCGACAACAAGACACACAGACGTGAAAAACTATGGTAAATGGATATGGGTCTGACCAACACGCTAAATTAAGTTTTTGTTTAGTTCATTATCACTTGAACTTTACAACATCAAACATCTACAAATCAATATATTCATGTTTACAGACATGTGAAAATAACCCCATAATTTCCCTTCCCTCTGTTGAGAAAAGATCCCACAAGAAGTTAATAACCGAAAAGGTCAAAGATTAACACTAGGGTATAGAATAGACAGTATAGTAAAGAACAACGTTTCTACTTAAGCTATCCAGTAAAATAATCTGGTTTGCGAACTAAAAAAAAAAAAAGATGTTGGTACAATGATTGTAACAAAGGAAAATATTTTTCTCTCTCTCTGTCTTTCACTCCGTCATTCTATGGCCACAAACACACTTGCTTACCCCAATATTTGGTGTAGGTATCCCTTGGAAAAACAATAACAATAGTATGAACCTATAGTGGTAGGTGAGTTGCCCAAATATGGCCCCAGACCAGCCTTGGTATTTTATAATAATTTCAAGGTAGTCACCAAAGTTGGTGAGTTAATTTTTTCCTGGATGAGTCTTGTACCACCGCATATAGTTATCGAAGCAAGACGTTCTCGAGACGTTCACAGTTATAAAAAGAGAAAAATAGTTCCTGTATTTTCTAGCCTCTAGGTGCCACGACTGTTACGTTATAAAAACTGATGAAGATAAATCCTCCCGACTTTCTCTGGGATGAATGCCGATTATGAAACAACGTTATCTCCTGGATAAAATTTACTTGGGAAAACGACTGTCAGTAGTCGGGAAAAATGTTATGTTTATTGCCGCAGTGGGCTGATAAATTGAATAAAACAATCTGGATGTTTGTAAGTCCAGTTAGCACAAGTTACAGTTAATATGCCTTCAGTAACTGAGAAAAGGCCCACAATTATAGAAAACACGCTGGCCGCTAGATTTGACAAAGCCTATATTGGGAAGAAAACAAAACATTTAACCAAAATGACAATCCTAAAGAGTGATCTCTTATCCTCTCCGTCCTCTACTTAAATTAAATGGCACACGGTATTTTAAGCTTATACTATCGCGTTTCGCTTAGCAAGTACAGATTTTGATTTTAGGCATGCAGCCTGCCCCCCCGCCCCCCGCCCCCCATCCGACCCGGTAAAATACTCAGCGCACGATGTCAGTTATAATTTAATTATGACTAGGCCCTTAACAAATATCGCCTGTCATTACTAGCTAGTTGATTGTTAGCGTCTATCGTTTTTAACACATGATATAAACACTAGTCATTTAAAAAAAATTACACACAAAGAAATATAATGCGCATACTACTCTGTCACTTTATCCGTCACTCTTAACATTATACTTATGTCAGCTTAAAATGGTTGATGGATTTTACATTACTCAACCACAGGTAAGAGAATATCTGCGAGTTTATTATTTCGCTGGTCTTAACGCTCGGGAATAGCAGTGAATAAAATGGTAAAACTTTTAACACATGTTGTACTTAAGCACAACTTAAATTATTACCACAATCAGAAACGTTAATCATCACGGGACAATTTAACACATTTAGCGAATAAAATGGTTCCTAGTCTGGCGTGGTTAGATTTATCCAAAATTTCTGAGAGACTGATAACTGACTAGGAGAAGGTAGAATGTATGAGACAAACATAAAGGTATGTTATCAGGCGCTCGTAGGAAATAAAGAAGTAGAACACTAGAGAACAGAAAAACAACAGACGTGAGTGGCATTTTATGGGTGATGCGTAGATGGCAGGGAGGATAGTGTGATTCGCTTGCATAGCTAGGCGGGGTTGTCGCACAGAAGGTCCAGGGTTTAAATCCTGGGTAAGCCACTCATGTCTGTGGTTTTTCTGTTGTCTAGTGTTCTACTTCTTTATTTTCTACGAGTGCCTGATAACATCCTTAATGTTTGTCTCATATTAATTTACTGTTTACAGGCCTCGGGTTTCCCTTCATTATGTGTTATAAATGTTTATACAATACCAAACCTACCCTCTACCTCTGTCCTGTTCTTACTGTTCTAAGTCTGCTATCATTTACTGGACACAGTGTTAAGGTTCTTGTCTTGTTGGACTGGCCTATACTGTATAATAGGGGAACAACATAAGTGATTGCGTCATTAATAGGCTGAACTGCCCATGGTAAACTTCTGGTGTTATGTATTGTGGTTCGCACTAATGACCTGTCATCGAAACATCATTTTTTGGGTGATGCGTAGATGGCAGGGAGGATAGTGTGATTCTCTTGCATAGCTAGGCGGGGTTATCGCACGGAAGGTCCAGGATTCAAATCTTGGGTAAGCCACGCATATCTGTGGTTTTTCTGTTGTCTAGTGTTCTATTTCTTTATTTCCTACGAGTGCCTGATAACATACCTTTATGTTTGACTCATATTAATTTACTGTTTACGGGCCTCGGGTTTCCCTACCTTATGTGTTATAAAGGCAGAATGTATACTTGTTTTGTGTAATTATCTCCCAAGGATGCGATACTTCACACCTTCTTGGTTGTGGGGAATTCAGAAATCTAAGTTTCCCGAGATGAAAGGTTTTGCTATTCGTTCTACTGGCGTTTGCCGACGAACATTATATGACATGAGTCGTACGAACGGGCCGTCTTAGATTGTCTCCCCCTGCCGTAAATCAAATAAATCAAAGGTACGGGAATAATATTATCGCCCTTGATTCTTAAAAAAAAGACCGTTTATTTCTACGCGCGTCTGTCTAATTGCTGATAATTGGCAAATCAGCTAGCGTGAGAACTCGGGTAAGCAAACGTGATTCGCTCCGCTTTTGTCTGGCATGTTGTTAAAGTAGGTAACCAACTCGTTATCGCAAGAAAGACAGGAAAAATAGGCGTGGCTATAAATTATGATTCAGACAAACAATGAAATTGCGTGGTTTTTTTCGTAGCAACGTTAAAACACTAATTGAGGAAGCCAGGTGTTGGATTTCTGAGGATATATTTACTTTTCCACGTCACAACCTTCTCGGATAAGAGTGAAAAAAGGAGGTCCCGTGGGCATGTTGTGCACGTTAAAAATCCCACGGAATTTGGAAATTGTAAAGAGTATTCCATAAGGCCGCTGCCCTGGCAAAAAAAAAAACAAAAAAAAAAAAAAAAACCAGAAACCTACCCATTTCAGAAATATTTACAGAATGTGTGATTCCTATATACACTCACTGGGATTCTCGCCGGTACTACGGAGTTTGTGCACTGTGCTGAGATACTCCTTGTGTGATCTAAGGAGCATCAATGGAGTTCTCCGTGTGCAATGAAGAAAGTCATTAAAACCAAAATAAACTCTAATCAGACTAAAGGTCTCTTAATATTTGGAGATGCGGCCTAATATAACCGACTTGGTTGAACGGGACGCGCCTCGCCAAAACGAGTCAAAACTTTATTTAAAAGAATAAAAAAAAACACGAGGAATAAGCTTCCTATGAGCATTGACGTCTATCACCACATTCTCATGTGTTTTTTACAACAGTATTACTGTTCACAGGATAATTATTTTCTGAACCGTACAGGTGTAAATGAAGGGAAATAACAAAAAAAAAAAAAAAAAACTGTGATGTGTGCACGTGACTGATGCAGCCAATGAGAACAAGAGCTTGGGGGTAAAAAAAAGCTTAACGGAAATTAATGCATCTATCGCCTAATGCGTCTTCGCTAGACCAGCGACGACTGCATCTTTTGGTAATTGAAAGAGAATGTGTTATTTCCCGAGACACGCAACTTGAAAACAGAAATTTGCGCTTTATAAATGAAAACACAAACTACAGAAGACACTTTGGAAAATGGAAGACAGATATAACAAAGAGGAAGCGTGGAACAAAAAAAAAAAAAAAAAAAAAAAAATCGAAACTCTTCAATTTTGAAGGTTAGGGAATGTACATGACAGCTTCTCTTAAACTCTGCCCTGGGGAAGAAGACAATTTACTTCAAGAAGCGAAATGCAGAAAACAAGCAACAAAAAAAAAAAAAAGAAAACAAAAAAAAAAAGAAATGGATCAACGCTTCTTAACAACGCTAAGAAAATAATTTAACTTGAACAAAAAATATTGCAATCGTCATTATCATATTTTAGCGTTGGGGGGTCGTCAACATATGACGTCACACAGTGAGGTAGGGTCTACAGTTTTGTAACGAAAGGGGGGATAATAATAATGATAATAGCCCCTTCAGTCATATTTGACTTAAGGACTGCGCCCCTTCCGACGTTTTCACCTCTCTCCTGCTTGTTGTGTGAGCTGATTTTCGCCCAATCTGAGGTGATGCCGTGGATAGCATCGCCACTTGGTGAAATTAGCAGCTTCATCCTCCCAGGTCGCTGGATCCATGTCCAGTGCCCTCATGTCTCTCTTGCACACATCTTTGAACATCAGGTGCAGTCTCCCAACTGGTCTTTTGCCATCTGCCAGTTGTCCGTAGACGATATCTTCCGGGATGCGACCATCTTCCATGCGTCGGACATGGCCAAGCCAGCAAAGTCTGCGCTGTCTAAGCAATGTATACATACTTTGAAGGCCAGCACGTGACAACATCTCGACATTTGTCACTTTGTCCTTCCACGAAATACCGAGGATGTGGCGCAGACACTGTAGATGGAAGGTAATGAGCCTTCTTTCTTGCTTAGCAAAGGCTATCCATGTCTCGCTGCCATATAGAAGTGTGCTGGTGACACAGGCGTTATATACTGCAGCGTTGATCTTCATTGAGTTTCCCCACGCGTTGTGAGGCCAGCAAAGGTAGCTACAGCTTTGCCAATGCGGCTGTCGAGTTCTTTGTCCAGAGAGAGCGTGTTTGTAGTTGACGGTAGACTCCAGGTATGTGAAGTGGTGCACCACTGCCAATTCATAGTTATCTATAGTCAAAACTGGTGGAACATCCACGTGGGGGGGGGGGGGGGGGGGAACAAAGGTTTTGAAAAAATGTGACAAACAAATATGAGAGAGGATCACTTCTTTCATAAATGATATCGAAATATACATTTATGTTGTACTCGATATCCTCAGAGTCTACTTATGTGTATTTGTCGTGAATTATTCTAATCCCCATATATAAATTAAAACGTAAATGCAAAGCCTAACAAATAAATTTAATAAAAGGAAAGAAGAATGGTAAAGAACAGTGCTGTCACAATGACTGTACTCGAAATCCCCCTTGTTTTCTACTTCGTCTGCAAATTGTAACGCTTTCACGTTGATAGTAAAAGCCTACTGTATTATTACCCGCTTTCTTCAATGAAACGTGTACTGTATTTCTTGGAAAAACCTTGAGATACGCAAGCTGATCAATGACCTAAATTTAATATTTCATTCATTCCATTTTATACACGGTGTAACTAAAAGACAGATGGACTAAAGGATAGAGAGAAGGGAGAGGCAGAAAGCAGGGACACCTGCAACACTAAACACGCGTCGCGCGATACACAATTGCTGCCATCACGCGTGTAAGGCCACATGCACTAACTTTATTTCAAATCGACAGTGATAAAATTCACTACCCATACCAGAGTTAGGTTTTAAAATCCTGAAAAACGCTTATTGGGAATTATGACATTATACCGGTTTACGTTTGAAAACATGACAGTACCCAGACACCCTCAAATTTGGAAGTGAGAAGGTAGTAACAGCACGACTATCCTAGAAGAAAATGCATATTGGCTCCATTAAATTCATATATTTGGGTTCCTTAGGGTTTGCTGACAAAGAATATGTAAAACGTTACGCAAATAGTCTAGGAATTACCAAGTTATGGCCAAAATAAAATAGTGGGGGTGCCTGACAGCATGAAATCATTTCTGCTCATAAAATTTTTTTATAACGTGTTTGAAAAAACATTACGTTACGGAAATAGCCTACCATGTTAACTCCTATTTGATTGGAGCGCAACAAATGAAAGACTAAACACGATTGGTCGGACTATAAATACTGTCTTGTGTTGTCAGGGGAAACGTGAGAAAGGGGTACTTTTTTGAAAAGATGTGTAGATGTAGTGAAATCTGTAAGAACAAACGCTTAATTCCACCGCACGTTCAATTTGCATACCGAAGTAAGGGCCTAAACGATTTGCCGCGGTTTAACATTATACACTTTGCAGCGTTTGAAAGACCCCGTTTTCTCGACCCGCGTTCTGGACATATATTCACACGCTGGTTTTAGCAGACGATATATATACACACACGCAATGTGACGTGGCGCCGTAAGGTTAACGTCCGATAAGGTAGTTTAAAATAAAAGGAAAAATTAAGGTTAACGACCGATCTTTTTTGAAAATGCCGTACTGAATTAAATAGGAGAAGGGAAGGAGTCCTTAATTTGAATATTTGAGGTCAGTTTTATTTGAAAAGGAACGCTATTCACTAAACAGCCTCTGGTTGGCTGTAGTGTAATAGACTAAGGGTTGTATAAAACCAATTAGTATTGGGTATAGGGGGCCACTAGATGAAAAATTTCTTACACTAAAGACGTTGTTGTTAGAGACAAGGCAAGAGTACTGTCTTGGTTGCTAATTCTGCATAGCAGCTATCTGTATCGCCCTATTCAACAACCTAGTGTATAAAGTTTCTTTGATGCGAGTTTCATCTACGAGTGAAAGTGAGCCCAGGTGACCTAACACCTGTCCTTAAAGTATGCAGTGAGGCCTAACTACTGAGTGCCTACACAGTGATTCACCTATAGAAGCAGAAGCGTGTCTTGGCAGTGGAGGCTGGCGTTTTATACATACTTCAACCAGCCTGGTTCCAGAGACCTCAGATAAGACTTGTCTGGGAAATTGATATCACAAACAATCCACTCTCTCAGTTTTTACAAAAGCTAGTGTATCGGACAGTGAGGAACAAAAACGTTCAATAAACTTGTACCCTTTTCTAGGAGCAAGAAATACTTGACATTTTCCCAGCTTGAAACATATAAGTAATTGTGGGATAACATCGACTCAATGACAGTTGTAAAATAATTAGTTGTAAATAATTTCATTATCATGTTGAGTTGATTAGTCCTGTGTCAGAAGAATAACTAGATACAGGAAAATAAATTATAAAAAAATAAGTTACATTCCAAACTTTACTCAGTGACTTGTTTAATCATTGTTTATTAGTAATAGGTGTAGTTGTTGTCTTGTTCATACATTTCATCCCATTGCATATACCCTAGACACTTGCTAGACAACATACACACACCAATACACTTCAGTAGGGGAAGATATATAATCGGGTGAGGTCGTGGTGGAAGCAGACAAGTACCCTGTAAACTTATTTATATTTAATAAACCTCAGGGACTTGCATAGCTGACCTCACACCAGATACCATTAATATAATATTGTAACCAATAAGAACAACTAATTCACCACATTAATTGGGACGCTCTTCCGGGATTTAAAGGTTCTTAGTACCCTACATTAAGTGAGTCACTAGTCCCAGTATTTGTAAAATCTAATAGTAAAAATAATTTGAGAGTGGTTTGAGATATCATTGCCCTTTGTCTTGTGTTTAGAGTTGGTTAATTAGTTAAGGTAGTGGATAGTATTTCATATTGTTAACTATAACATGGCGGATATGGCCAAATACAGATCTGCTGCTGTGCAGACTGCAAAGGAAATGAATTTAGATGGGCAAGCTCTAATTCAGTATGTGACATCAGAGTGCGATAAGTATATGGAAAGGGAAGATAAGAGATTAGCTGAGGAGAAGAGAATTATGTTAGAGGATGCTAGGGAGCTTAAGAAATTAGAGGCTGATAGGGAGGCTGAGATCAAGAGGCTGCAGTTGGAGGAGAAGAAGCTTGAGGCTGAGGCCAGGAAAGAAGAAAAGAGGTTGGAGGCTGCCAAAGAGGAGAAGAGATTACAGATGGAGGCTGAGAAAGAAGAGAAACGGTTACAAAGGGAACATGAGTTGCGACTAAGGGAGATGGAGTTACAAGGCCATGCTCCTGATAATGGAAGTAGCTCATCCACCTCCGACTCTGCTGCAAGCCAGGTCGCCTCAACATCAGCCATGGGGTTTCATTTGGACCCCTTTGTAGAAAAAGAGGATGATATTGAATCATTCCTCTCTAGATTTGAGGCATTAGCTACTATGTATGGGCTAGAGAAAGAGAGATGGAGTATGAAGGTATCTCAGGGGCTTAGGGGAACCTCTTATGAGGTCTTCGCCAAACTGAGCAAGGATGATCAAGATGACTACGACATTCTTAAGCAAGCTCTTCTAGTTAGATATGAGAAAAATAGTGAATTTTACAGAAAGAAATTTAGGGATGCCAAACTGTTGACTGGAGAGAATTACCACCAGTTCTCTGCTCGCCTGGAGACATACCTGGAGAAATGGACTGCTCTGGGGAAAACCCAAGATTTAAAGGAAATAATTATGACTGAGCAGTTAAGAGAGTCCATGGCTCCAGACCTGAGAAAATTTCTCACGGAACAGGGTGCTGAGAGGCTGGGGGAGATCTTAAATGTGGCTGAGAGATATCAGGCAGCCCAGTCTGAGATAGCAAGTTTAAAGAAGAAGCCTATAGACCATAATAAAGCTCCACAAAACCAAAATCAACCTAACTATGAACACAGAGATAAGTTTAATAAGGGTAAAGCCTATTATGATAAAGCCAAGTTTGACCAACGAGATAGAAACTCGCATTTCAGAGAAAGGAGACCCTACAAACCAGAAGGGAAATATTGTAAAGTATGTAGGATGAATAATCATAATACTATTGACTGTGGTAGGAAAGTTCCTCCATATCACGCGGCCTGCATGATAACAGTGGACAAGGGGAAGAAGAAATTGACAGAGAATCATATTAATCTTCAACATCCCCCCATCTGTGAAGAAGTGACATGTAATGGTGCCAAGGTTAGGTGCCTTTACGATTCAGGTTTAGAATATGACGCAGTTGTGAGTGCAACCCTAGTGCACCCTGAACAGTACACCACAGAGAAAGTGGAGCTACAAGGGGCCGTAAAGGGAATAGACACCATGACACTTCCAGTAGCCAAGATCAATGTAGAGACAAGGTACGTGGAAGGAGTGATCAGAGCAGCCGTGTGTGACGACCCTAATTACCCGCTGGTGTTAGGAAGTAAATATGTTTTTCTAGGAAGCCCGGTAAAACCTGTGGTAATGGCCACGCTTCAGGTTAGGTCGACCCCTAGTAGAACGGAGGAGGAACCACCACTAGTTTATTCTCATAAGCAGATGAGAAAGGCCCAGGCAAAGGATAAAACATTAAAACCTTGCTTTGACAAAATTGCCAACAAGCCATGCACACCCTAAGAAAGGACAATTTTATTTGAAGGAGGGACTGCTCTTCAGGAAGGCTAGAGCAGGATCCAAAGAACAGGGACAGTTGGTATTGCCAATTCCCTACAGGGAAAAAGTGATGGCACAAGCTCATGTTGTACCCGACGGTGGACACCAGAGGAATGGAACCACACGTCAAAGGACATCGGAAAAATATTACTGGCCCCAAGTAGCTGCTGATATTGCACAATTTGTGGGGGCCTGTGAAAAATGTAGCAAGGTACATTCCCCAAGTTGGGAAAATCATAATCAGATGCCAGCCAAGCATTCTGAAACATATGGGCTTAAAAATAACAAGGGAAATAATAAGGTTGACATAGAGGATAGGTATCCACCTTCCCACCAACAGTTTTCACCGAAAATATTTAGATTAGCAACTCTGAGAAGGACATCCAGAGAAAATAGAAACTCAGACCAGTCAACCCAGGCTCAGTTTGAAGCCGCAGTTAGGGAACTGGCTGAAATTAATATTGAAGATAATCCGCCAGATTTGAACCCGAAACAAAATGTTAGAAGAAAAGTGGGGAGTGGACGAGTGAGCAATTCGGAAAATGCTCACAGCGCTTCACAATATGGCTATTAATTTAGCATGAAAAGGGCACTGGTGACATTGGTAGTCACCCGACCCTACACCGTCCAAGGGGAAGTATTGATCGGACCCTGGATGGAGATCACCCACACATATTATAGCAAAGATAAGGGAGAATTGATTTCTGATGCAGAAACTCATTTCCCCACATATTATCTTATTTCACCAAATTGTCGGTAGGCGGAGAATATAGTTGGTGAATATGGCCTCCATTTGAGTGGCACAGTATAGAATATTATTAGAAAGGTGTTGTTACCTTCAATCAAGCTTGAGATCAGACCAATTGTTGGCTGTGAACATTTCGGAGGAGCAGAGTGCCTCCATTGTTGCCTTTTTGAATTGAGGATAGTCCGAGTGTTTATTAAGGCTGATCAGGAAATTATTGGATCCCCTACACAACTCAGATATCACCATATAGATCAACTCCTCATAACGTACAATTTGAGGAACATCTAATATTCTCGAGACATGTCGTTGAGCAGACTCAGAGAAGAGAAATGGTGAATACTGATTGCTAAGCAGCATTAACACAAGCAGTAACACTTGCAGCTGTTCAGTAACATAACTGAAATAGATTCTTGGATTGCAGAGATCTGAGGCAGCTTTCTTAAGTTGTGCTTACTTTGAATGACCCCACTGCAGAAATCCATGAAAACACAAGGGCAGGAAAAGCCTAGGGAATAGTACTTTATTTACGCTAATTGTCTCACAGATAATAACTTGCAGTGAATGCATGTTTTAGGAAAGGAGGTGTGTAGTGAAATCTGTAAGAACAAACGCTTAATTCCACCGCACGTTCAATTTGCATACCGAAGTAAGGGCCTAAACGATTTGCCGCGGTTTAACATTATACACTTTGCAGCGTTTGAAAGACCCCGTTTTCTCGACCCGCGTTCTGGACATATATTCACACGCTGGTTTTAGCAGACGATATATATACACACACGCAATGTGACGTGGCGCCGTAAGGTTAACGTCCGATAAGGTAGTTTAAAATAAAAGGAAAAAAAATTAAGGTTAACGTCCTATTTGTTTTGAAAATGCCGTACTGAATTAAATAGGAGAGGGGAAGGAGTCCTTAATTTGAATATTTGAGGTCAGTTTTATTTGAAAAGGAACGCTATTCACTAAACAGCCTCTGGTTGGCTGTAGTGTAATAGACTAAGGGTTGTATAAAAACCAATTAGTATTGGGTATAGGGGGCCACTAGATGAAAAATTTCTTACACTAAAGACGTTGTTGTTAGAGACAAGGCAAGAGTACTGTCTTGGTTGCTAATTCTGCATAGCAGCTATCTGTATCGCCCTATTCAACAACCTAGTGTATAAAGTTTCTTTGATGCGAGTTTCATCTACGAGTGAAAGTGAGCCCAGGTGACCTAACACCTGTCCTTAAAGTATGCAGTGAGGCCTAACTACTGAGTGCCTACACAGTGATTCACCTATAGAAGCAGAAGCGTGTCTTGGCAGTGGATGCTGGCGTTTTATACATACTTCAACCAGCCTGGTTCCAGAGACCTCAGATAAGAATTGTCTGGGAAATTGATATCACAAACAATCCACTCTCTCAGTTTTTACAAAAGCTAGTGTATCGGACAGTGAGGAACAAAAACGTTCAATAAACTTGTACCCTTTTCTAGGAGCAAGAAATACTTGACATTTTCCCAGCTTGAAACATATAAGTAATTGTGGGATAACATCGACTCAATGACAGTTGTAAAATAATTAGTTGTAAATAATTTCATTATCATGTTGAGTTGATTAGTCCTTTGTCAGAAAGAATAACTAGATACAGGAAAATAAATTATAAAAAAATAAAAAAATAAGTTACATTCCAAACTTTACTCACATTGCATATACCCTAGACATACACACACCAATACACTTCAGTAGGGGAAGATATATAATCGGGTGAGGTCGTGGTGGAAGCAGACAAGTACCCTGTAAACTTATTTATATTTAATAAACCTCAGGGACTTGCATAGCTGACCTCACACCAGATACCATTAATATAATATTGTAACCAATAAGAACAACTAATTCACCACAGTAGACATGGTTTGATTGGGTAGAGCTGCGAATATTCTCAATTCAGAGCGTCTGTTCATTGCCACATCTTGTAATAAACCTACTAAGAAGCAGTGCGTTGAGCACCAGTGTATATTTTTTTATAAAATAAAGCCTGGGACATCGGCAGATCGGAGTTGTGCTATATTCATTGCCAGTCAACGAAACTGTTTATTATTTCCATGAATTGTGGTAAGCTTGAAATATTCAATATCTTTTAATGAAAATTGAATGTAAATTGATAATTTATGTCTGTATATATGTGTGGTTCAGTAGCGAACATGATGTAAAGCCTATAGTGCTCCAGCCTGAACAGAAGGTGTCGGAGGAAAGTAAAACTGCATGGAATGGCCAAACAGTACACTGACACCTAGATTATTAACTAGAAAGAAATAATGCTGGAATTGCAGAGGCGTAGTAACCATTAGGGAGGGAAATACTGGTATAAAGTATTTCAGATGAAGCTGACAGTTGGCCTAACGCTCTGAACTCAATGTTTGTGATGTATTGTGCTCAGTGTAGAAATGGAGTATAAATTAGTTCTGACGTAGAAGGTACAACCTTCTTGTTTCAGGGACCGTGGTCTTAAAGTTATTGAGCAGCACCTGGTCAGAGCTTTGCTGAAGCCAGAGGTGGACAGCATACTCCTTGGTCCATATAGCAACCAGTGGGGTGGCTCCAGAACTCATTTAAGTAATCGAGCAGAGGAGTCTTTTACTGCAGTCATCACGCAAGATAAGAGAGTGTGGCCATGGAGCTCAACATTATGTACCCCCATCTTAAAATGACATTATAAACTAAAATTAAGAGGGGAATTTAATTGTTTTAATACCAGGAACTGAGAACATCTCCAATACTAGTTCCAATAGAAACAAACTATTGAAGTCATGATGACAAATACCAACAGAGCTTAAACAAAACAAAACCAGTATTACCTCATATTACCACTACACAACTGACACACATAGGATACCATTAATAATATATGTCACTATAAGAATCATATTAATAAATTCTGTACATATAACTTGTAATTAAAATTGATTGTGATTCCTGGTTCCCTTTGTATTTGAATCAGGACACATATACATTCATGACAGCACTGAATACATATTGTTATTTGAAAAGTTATCAGTGACTCCTTTAAGATATCCTCTTAGAGTGTTATATGTATGTGAGTGTCACAGTGTTGTCAAGTGTGGTGGAATAAATTAAATTGTTTATCTGTCTGTTGTTGTTATGACTTACACTTCATCATACACATACCCTAGACATATAACGTAGTCATCACACTATTCCAGAATAATTCTGACTGAGGTATACATATGTGGCAGTAAGTAAGGTTATCTATAATACACTACTCTTATTAGATATAGATACCTTCACAGCTGATCTCAGTCAGTACAATAAGTCCCCTATAAATATTTATAACATCCCACTTTACCACAGTGCATGATTTAAATTAATATTATAATCTGAGCTAAAATATCGGATAACTGTTATAAACTTTAACTGTTTTACTTACTTACTTACTTAGTCGTTCCTCTTCTATCATGAAGTGTAGAGGTCTGGAAAAGAGAGCTCTATACTATCCTATCGGCTGTCTTCCTCCTGGCCTAGTTCCACTCTAGTCCTCGGTCCTTCAGAGATTGTCTAATGTTGTCCTCCCAGCGGACTCTGGGTCGTCCTGGAGGTCTGGATAAATGGCTCCTGGTTTCCCATACTTGTAGTGGTAGCCGATCTTCTCCCATTTTACAGACATGGCCAAATCATCTTAGCTGGGACTGTTCTATTTGGGTCTGCAGGGGTTGGGTTTTTAGGCCTTGACCTATGGTCTAGTTGCGGACCATGTCTCTTATGGTTACTTCAACCACCTTTCTCGGATACCTCATTTCTGAGGTTTGGATCTGACCTTTGTGGGTTGTTGTCATTGCCCATAACTCACATCCATACGTCAAGATTAACAGTTTTAAATTTTTTAACATAATATATTTCTTTAAAAAAAATACAATGTAATGCAAACCTTTCCAACAAACTATGTTGATCTGGAAGATAATGGATTTCCAGTTCCTTCAATGGAGGAGCATCTTACTTTCTCGTTAGATAATTATAAAGATCAGAAAAAAAATTACTGATTGTCGCATGACGCGTGGGCCCGAATATCTTACTCGAATCGAATACAACGAAACGCTGTCAGCCAATGAGAGCAACTCGAAGGTCAGCCAATGAGAGCAGAGCGAACCATACACGGCGAGTTTAAAAGGGTAAAATCCAAAGATGGAAACTTCAAGTGTGCGAATATGTTCCTCTTTCCAATGGAGTTATGAAAATTCGATGGATTACAAATAATACGACCATCATGTTTAGATATTAGAGAGCCTAAGCTTCGTGCAGATACCAATATTTTTAGGGAATGTGCAGTACAACCCGAGATAATTGAGGTTGAATGCAGAAAACTATGAGTCATACAGACTTTTGCACAGTCTCGTTAGCTATAGCAAATTATACAATGGATTGAAGTGGAAGAAAGTTATATAGAACCACAGCTCTCAATGATCCGGTTGAAACAAGACTAAGATGGGGAGAATCGGATGAATATTAAAGGAGTAGGATAGAATAAAAACACACTTGGGTAACTCAGATCGATGCCAAGAATTGAGATGTCACGGAATTGCCTCCCCTGCTTTGCATTAGTGGTCCAAGAGAGGCCAAAACTCAAGAGTATCTAATATGGGTCTTCAAAAGTGTCTACCTTTGCACAAGATTACTCTTGGCAGAGTTGTAGATATAAGGATAATGATACTTCTATCTCAAGGATGTTTCATAAGATATTTCAGACGTCAAGAACAATGCTACGCTGGGTAGGTCAATTGTTAACTTATATCTCATAATTAAATAATTATTAATTTCAGCTCGTTCAAGCCCCCACCCTGATTTACTCAGAGGTATTCTGGTATAGCTCTGTTTAGAGTGTTTTTGGTAAATTGACTGAGACAAACATGCAGTACATTCAAAATGATTAAACCGACGTTAAATTTGTATATTTACAAATAACAAATTTAATAATCAACTAAGTTTTAGTAGTTTAAAAAAAACATTGAGTAATCTTTAACAGAAAATACTTATCATCATGTGATGGTAGGGTGTTTTATGTAAGAAGTCACTTGGCAGCTTTTAGGTTTGACTTAGCTGCAAATTGTAGTTTCTTCTCCTGCTGGGTTTTTGGGTTCTGTGCAGATAGGTCACTGGAGTTCTCACGTCTCTGGTCAAGATTAATGGCGCAGCAAGTTCCAAGTAAGATCAAGGAGTAACTGCTAGGCTTGTCCCGCGTCTCTAAGACCCTCTGATGATGGTGTCTAGCTTGACGTTAGTCCACTTCTACCCTCACTTTGTTCCAGAGATTAGTACCCGCAGCTGGTACCACCAACTAGTACGGTAAAAGAAGAGAAATGAATACCCTCTGAGTATAGAGTTTCCCGACACATACTTATGTGTCCTCATCTTCCTATTCCATCATCCAATTTACCTCAGACTTTACCCTCGATGAAAATTAAGCTTAATCCATCGAGAGAAAAAATTTCTTTGCATTTAAATTGAATAGCGTTATATTTACTTTTCATTCAAATGAAAAGGTTAATAGTATAGATAAAATTTGTTTTCATTTACATCTACAAATTGTGTGAAAAATGTTCACAATATAGATTGAATATGTTTTCATAGACATTTACACTGGTTTGAAAATGTAAATATTATAATTAGAATGTACATCATTTCTTTTATCATTCCCTCCCTGCTCCACATGGAACTTGGAACTACCTATCCTTTTTAGGTCTCTTTAAGAAACTAGCCATAAAGCAGTCACCACCCTTGCAGTGGTTGTTCATGAAATCATCCTTCTATATGATGAGGTTGCCAGCCTCAAATGACTTGGACATCCATTAGCAATTTTCACATATTAATATGCACATGGCAATATATATATATATATATATATATATATATATATATATATATATATATATATATATATATATATATATATATATATATATATATATATATATATATATATATATATATATATATATATACATATATATATAATATACATATATATATATACATATATATATATATATATATATATATATATATATATATATATATATATAAATATATATATATATATATATATATATATATATATATATATATATATATATTAGTTCACATGTTAGTAAATGAAAAATATAGAATGTAAAATGTACAACTTACGCCAATCTTGGCTCACAGACAGTCTGCTCAGAGGAATTAAGGCACTTGTGGAGGCCTCGTACATTCATCTGGGGGGGAGGGGGGGGTTGTTATTTTAGCAAAAAGTTCCCACTATGACACCGAGTTTTAGATTCTTCAGATTCCGGTTGTTCTTGTTAAATGGTAGAGTTTATTCTGGACTCTGAAGTCTTCAAAATTGCTCAAACAAAGTCTGGTCTGATAAATTGAACTGATTCTAGTCTTTACTCTGGCAAGGTCTGGTTGTCATCTTGGCAGTGAACTAGACTTGCAAAAAATGTCAGATTATATTGTAGGTTACCTGCCCCCACTTTTCCTGGCTGTTGGAATTTTCTCTCAAATTTAACATTATTTTATAAAACTTTAACAGAAGTAAGAATGGAAGTTACTGATGTGTTTACTTTATAATTAATTTACTTTTTATTGCTTGAAATTAAATGAAGCCAGAATGAACAATATTTAAAATAATAAATTTTGCACATTTAACCAGCAACGCAGTTAGTATACTAGCTTGATTATTTAAACTCAATTTTACTTTAAATGATTGTTATTTTGTCTGGGCTAGGTACGAAATAATTTTCATTCGATTACATTCTATCTTTTCATTAACACAACACACAAAAATGTGGGGAGCGGGGAGGGGGGTTTATATTTGTGACGTTACATAAGCGCGCGGGTGGTGGGGGTGGGGGGGGTGGGGGGGCTCTGAGATTTTATGATGAAATGTGACAATTAAGAACGACAAAAATTGCGTGACATCATTTGTGGACAACTCCGTTTCACTCCGTAAGGGGCCTGCCACTCCTCTGCAGTTGGAGCCCCTTGCCTGCAACAAAGCATTTATGTTTAATCAAACATGAATACCCGTGGACCAGCCTCATCATTTGACAGTTCTGGACTTTAAAATCAAGTACAGGAAACTAAAAAGAAGAAGCAGGTGCTATTTAAAAACAAGTACAGAAAAAAAAAACCAAGAAGTAACTGGTATTTAAAAAAAAAGAAACAAATACAGGAAAAAACCAAGAAGTAACTGGCATTAAAAAAACTAATACAGGCAACAACAAAAAAAAAAAAAAGAAGAAATTGGCGTTTTAAAAAAAAGTACAAAAAAAAAAAAAATAAAAATCAATAAGCAACTGGCATTTTAAAAACTAGAAAAAGTAGGAAGCATATGGAATTTACAAACCAACTTTGAGACTCCCCATTTTTGCATATTACCGTTTTTTTGTCACATAATCAACAGTAGCCTTGTAGTTCCTGGGGACCTGTTAGGATCCCGTTACACGCCCATTGAGGCATATTGGGAATACGGTGTTAGGCCCATATTTTCTTGGACCATCAACACACTAGGGGTGATGTGGTCAACATCATGCCGGCCGCCTTAACCTTCCCAGAAGTTGCTCTGGTACCCAATTCACGAGGCAATTTGCGGTCTAAAAAAACCCCACCTCAACTGGGGATCGAACCATGGACCACCGAGCTAGGAAGCCAGTGCACTAACCACTGCGCCTACGCGGCTCCCGGGGACCTTTTAAGAGAATAAAAAAAAAGAATAACACAACTGCACCGTTAGGCATGTCGTACCAGGCAACTAATATGAGCTTGAGCGTAGGGCTAGCAGCCGTATTATGTCAAAATAATTGCCACAACAATTACCACCACAAGTAGCACGTGACTGCTTGGTGCAGGCTTCTTGCAAGGGGACCAGTTACCATGGTGACTTCATGCTCCGTAACGATCGCAATGGAAAATGATGATGATGATGATGAAACGAAAGTGCGTGTAAAAAACAAACAAACAAATAAACACAGAGGGGGCATATCAGAAGCACTCCCCCCCCCCCCCACAATAAAAAAAAATCGCACACACTTATAAACACAGATATACAGCATTGTGAAGAAACGTAGAAGACGAAATTGAAAATCGATACACAAAAAGATCGTAGAAAAATCAGTGTTTATATAATCCAAGTAATTGCCGCACAAAGTTCGATACTTATTCATAGATCTTTTAAGCCGGATCGAATTATGTGTTATTTCCGCATCGAAGATTGGATTGTCTGTAATCGATGTTGCATTTCGTCTATGTCTGGCCTTGAGGGTGCATTCTGATAGTCTAACTTCCTGTATATATGTTGCCTTGATGATGCACTTCGATAGATTAACTTCATTGTTATCTATTATCTTGATGATAGACTTTCGTAGCCTAACTTCTTCTTTATTTCGCATCTTTATAGTACACTCTGACAGTCTGACTACTTGTATATCTCTTGTCTTGGTGGTACGCAATGATAGTTTAACTTTCTCCTTCGCTCTTCCCTTGATAGTACACTCTAATACTCTAACTTTCTGTTTATCACTTACCTTGATGGTACACTCAAATACTCTAACTTCCTGTTTATCAATTATGTTGATGGTACACTCAAAAACTAATTTCCTGTTTATCTCTTATCTTGATGGTATACTCTGATACTCTAACTTCATGTATATCTCTTGTCTTGATGGTACACAATGATAGTTTAACTTCATGATTATATTTTGTCTTGATGGTACACTCTAATACTCTAACTTCCTGTTTGTCTCTTATCTTGATGATACACTCTGATACTCCAACTTCATGATTATCTCTTGTCTTGATGGTACACTCTGATACTCTAACTTCATGATTATCTTTTATCTTGAAGAAACACTCTGATACTCTAACTTCATGTGTATCTTTTGTCTTGTTGGTACGCTCTGGTACTCTAACTTCATGATTACCTCTTATCTTGATGATACACTCTGATACTCTAACTTCATGTTTATCTCTTGTCTTGATGGTACACTCTGATACTCTAACTTCATGATTATCTCTTGTCGTGATGGTTGTCGTGAAGTCTTGATTCACAACACGGTATTCTGACCGAACGGCAAGATAAATTTTATGACAGTATATCTTTGACGGACCAATAGAATCGCACGTCCATGTATAGTGTTTACAAACGTACTAGACTAACAATGGCGATCTCAAATCTGTGCAAATCAGTGGAGGATGACATTAAAATACAGCATTATGACCACAGTACAGCATCGCAGTGGTCTAGAGTTCACAAATTGGAATATTCATTTATAAGTGTGTGTAAAGACCTCCACGGAAAGTATTATATTAATGGAGAAATCTCGAGTGAAAGGCATCGGGACATCAGGCAAGTCAAAAATTTTGCTGTTTAGGCTACGCATACAATAAAACTAAAGCATGTAATATAAAGTCACTTATTTAGATGGATGCAGATTAATTCAGGGCATATTTTAAGCCTTAGATGAAGAAAATCGCTCCAGGAATAAGGAAGATAATTGAAATCTTAGTTTTCAATATTTGCACATCTAGACAAATTATGCATACATTTTGAGATACGCAAACACCCCTTTAGCCACTGCTCCCTGTGTCGCCGGATGTGACCTATAAAAGACCCTGCATTGTGCAAATCGAGGCCATAATTTTTTTTGAAAATCACAGCGAGCGGTAAAAATGTTAATGTAAAGTGCCTTTGCCTTCTGCATCTGAGAGCAGACCATTACAACCATTAACAGCTCGACTGATTATGCCTGAGGGTAAGAAAGAATATATATATATATATATATATATATATATATATATATATATATATATATATATATATATATATATATATATATATATATATATGTAACTATCTGTATTACTATTGGTTAATTACAGTGTGCATTAGGAAGTGTGAAGATGTGTTCTGAACTACTGTGTAAATTTCTGGAGGCAAAAGACAAGCCTGTGAATATTTAAATAAATTGAGAATGGTAGCAAAAGTGTGTCTATAGTTTTAGAAAAGTATTTAAAGAATTATTTCTTGCTGGAATGGACCACACATCAGGAACATATGAAAGGATGAAAGGAATTGTTTTACTGTATTGATTAAGATATCACTTAATATTTTTCACAAGACCTAATAAATGTATGGAGGCGAATCATGGACAGTTTCCTATAACCAAGGAATTGGAGAAGGATATGTTCACAGTGAACTGAAGTGTGTTAATGCTGACTTGATCTAACCTGTGCGTCTACCTGCACTCCGTTGTCTCAAACTATCTCTTACCTCCTACTTCTGTAGAAAAGAGACAGAGATGGGCAATATAGTGGTGAAATTAAATATATTTCAGGTTGCATCCTGCACTTAACTTCCACCTTAAGGAGCCAGACTTTACTATAACTACTAAATCAAGAAGTGAAGCTAAGTAGCCACACACGGCTACTGTTCAGTTTATTCCAATCCATAACAGTATAGTGAAATAAAATGATGAAGTTTGAGTGCTTTTAGCTAGGCAAACATCCTAGTCAGTACTTAACAAAAATTCTGGAACTGTGAACAAAATATAATTAAGCTTAACATACAACCTTCCATAACTAGAGTGATTTCAGACAAGAGAGGAGAACATACTATAATTTTAAAAGACTGTAGATACTTATAAACAGTTGTTTTCAAGTGTGTTATTTATTTACTTTTGTAACTGAATTTTGAGTTTTCTTGAAAGATTTTTAAGCAGAAAATAAGATTTGTAAAAATAAATTGTAAATATTTACCAGCAGACTTACTTAAATTATTTAAGTTAAGTTACAGTTCTTGTTGGTAGATAGTTTAGTTAATACTCTAGCAGAGCTATTAATAATAATAATAATAATAATAATATTAACAGACGAGGATCTGGAGAGGAGCAAGTAGGAACTTAGAGTAATATATTCCCATCCTCTCTAGGAACGTATACAGCTTGATCCTACCTTTGATGTCTATACACCCTTACTCTTGTCAGAGAAGGGGGTATTACTTATAAGACCAGACTCTTATCTGGCACAATCCTGGTATCACCTGTTACAACTTTGTGTCCAGGATATATTATAAGTTCAATAATAATCAACCCTCTCGTAACAATGGTACACTCTGATACTCTAACCTCATGTGTATCTCTTGACTTGATGGTACTCAATGATAGTTTAACTTCATGATTATCTCTTATCTTGATGGTATACTCTGAGGATGGACTACATTTTCTGCATTGGAGGATCTGGAGTGTGCAGATGACGTTGCACTTGCTGGCACATTCGCATCGGCACGTCTAGGAAGGGACAGATGGACTTGGTAAGTTTAGCCAGCGGGTGGGCTTGGGCATCAATTTAGAGAAGTCAGGGGTCGTGGCGCTCGGTGTGAGCAGCCCTGGGCCATGTCAGTAAGGAATCAGCAACTGGTACAGACAGACACCTTCACATACCTAGGATGCATAGTAACACCAGACGGCGGGGCAGGCAAAGACATCAACATCAGAATGAATAAGGCAAGAACAGCCTTTTTTAAGCCTAAACAACATCTGGGGATCCTCTCAGTGCAGCACAGCCACAGAATTAAGGTTGTGGAAGAGCTGTGTGCCTTCTGTGCTTCTCTGTGGTGCGGGACGCTGGAGGGTTGCAGAGAGGGAGGTGTCGAGGTTGTCCTCTTTTCACACAGCATGCCTGGGAGAAATTCACCGAATCTTTTGGTCGAGTGCCATCGCCGGCCAGGGTCTGCTTGCTCGGAGCGAGCTGGAGGACATGCGCGCCATCGTGGCTGGCGGACGCTAGGGCTGGGTTGGCCATGTCCTCGGGGGGGGGGGCGGTGCCATCGCGGGGGCAGCTGTGCTTTGGACCCCTGGGGGGAGGGCGAAAGAGAGGCCGACCAAAAACAACCTGGCGGAGGACAGTGGAGGCTGAGATACAAAGAATGAACTAGAGTTGGGGCACCGAGCAAGGTGGAATCAATTTGTTGTTGCCCTACAAGACGCCACTAGGCGTGATGGCCACTGACTGCTTTGACGGTTGGCGGCTAAGGATCAAATAAGAAGACACCCTGAAAGTTACCTGCTACACATAATTTAATTTGCTGAGTACTGCAATGGATCGTTGTCAGGTATTTTGTGATGAGAAATCTTCTCTAAAGGCATCTAGATTAACTTCACTTCTAATGTCAAGAAGGGTGTCTTCACAACGTTTCCACTGTAGGTAGTTGGTGTTGAACCCAGTTTCTTGAATCACAAGATAGTGGCCAAGATTCCTACTTCAGACTGGTCTGGTATTAAGAACCGTCTGGTGGCTTCGAACCACAAACTTTAGGAAAAATAAAAGCACAAATGCCTCTGCTAAGTACATTTGTTGGCTGCAGATTAACAGGTGTATTGTCTCGCTGTCCACCAACCAATGTTAGCTTCTCTGAATAATTATTCTCCCTGAGTATACATAGTAAGAGAATATGATTAAAAATAACCGTTATTCTTTTGGTCACTTAAATGGGGAAAATGTGTCTGGACAGGGCGAATGCAACGGCTTGCCTGAATTACAATTAACAAGGTACATATATCTCACCAAATAATACAATACACTTTAGGTACAAGTGGGGTAATCGCCTCAATGCTCCTTTCGGAGTCTGGGGTCGCTTCTGCTTTTGCTTTCCTAAGCGAACCAGCAAAGGCAAACACCAGTGCTTGCTGTAGTAGTTTATGAACAAACTATTTTCATATGTTGAGGTTGCCAGCCTCCTATGACTGGTATAACCACGTAGCAAGTGCAGACATATCACAATTCCCATTTTAAACTATATGTTGACAACTTACCCCGTATGGGATATACAATCTCCTGGCACAGTAGAATGGACACAGAAACTTTGATTTGATGCTTCGAACACTTCATCGGGGAAATTTTAGCATTCCTCTTATGACGGGTGCTCTGATTCCTTAAGTTTCGGTCTTGGTATTTAAAATTGCGGGTTCTCTTTTAAGTTATAAAGACGCCCAAATACTTTGATCTGTCACCTTTAATGCTGGAATAGTAGTCCGATGTCTCTCTGGCTCCTGGGAATTGCTAATTTGACCTTGCGATGCAGTCTGATTTGTGTCTCCGATTTCGCTAGATTATATTTTCGTTTCTCAGTTCAAGTCCCAGATGGTACTACTGACAAACTTTCCAATGAAAGCTAAATTCTATTCCGGCTCTCAAATTAAACCATTGGTAAACTCTTTAAAACTATGTGGGTTGGGATGTTAAATCATTACTATTTCCCGCGTTTTTTAAAATCTTCGGTTTTAAAATTTAAAATCGTGACCTCTTTCAAATATGGCAGTAATACTTTGGATTGTATTTGTTCAAACTCACAAACACATCGGTAAACGTATTTCGTGGCTAATAGCTTCCGCCCATATTGTCTCATCTGACCGGTTATCCGTACTATTGTTACAGAGATGGTCAAGCGGAAGTGTCTACATATTATCACCTGTGTTTGCGCACACCTCCCAGACTGATTTCTTAGACAGCCAGTCTGGCTTGCTTTCCATCGATCATGCGCGACCACCTTGTGTCAGCACGGATCGTCTCTATCAAAGGTGGATAGAAGACTTAAGTGATAAAAGTATTACCGCTGACATGCCTAATTACCCTTGTAATACTGCGACTCACCTGGTGAAACGTAAACAAGTCTAATGTGTGGTCAGAGCAAAAAATGTAAGTGCCTTCAATATGCCAACTAGTAGGACGATGAGTGAGGAAAAAGAAGAAATGAATTGATGCTGCAGGAGAGAATAAATGTTATGAAAAAGTACACAACTGATGTCGCCACAGAGTACAACTTCTTGTACCTCGACAGTACACTCTGATAGTCAACTTCTGGTCCATCTCGTGCCTTAATGGTACACTCTTCTACTATAACTTTCTATATATTTCTCGTCTGGATGGTAAATCTTGATACACCAAGTAACGCCAATCTCTTGATTTCATCTTTCCTTTTGTTGCACTGTTGTCTTCCTGTTCATTTGCTTTGAGCTTATTCTTCCGTAATGATTTCGATGTGTTATATTGTCTCAGACCTAAGGGACTTTTATATTTGGACATGCGCCCTAATATAACCGACTAGGTTGAATGGGACGCGCCTCGCGAGGCACAACTTTATTACCACACACAAAAAAATTGCGTTATATCTCTTTATGTGGCCAACATATTTTGTTTCATTTCTGTTTCTTTCATTAAATCTCTTTTCATTCCTTGTTTTTCGGTGACTTTCAAAATATGTTTATTCTCCGCTTTTCGCGATGTGGACCCCAGTCTTCTATGTGTCCCAAGTTCAAAGCCCTCACATTTTTCTTTCTACTACTTATTCATTGTCCCTGTTTCGATATCCCTGATTAAAAGAAGGCCAACTGTATAAAGACATTAAAAAAAAAAAGGAAAAAGAATTGTGCACTCTTAGTCTTAGAATGTGTCTTTTTCTGTTTAAGTGGTGGCGCTACCATGAAATTCTACGTTCGTTATTAATCACAGGATATCAATGAAAATGCACAGACTTAACCTACACAAATCATAGATACTCACATAATGAAGAGGTTGAAGGTATTGCATCATTGGGTGTCATGGAATCGGCGCCATTTTATGTTCTTTTCTTCTAATTCAATTTGCTAAGGCGTGTTTTATTTATTCTATATATTAATCTATCAATACCAAATTTAATCAGAATATTTATCATTATATTTGAAAACTTGTGTCGGATCGGATTTTTGATAACTGATTTTGATTTCGAGATACAGAACTTTAAAGTATGTATCTAAATGTAACAAAACATTTTTCAACATTTTACCACCTTTTTTGTAAAAGATCAAAATGTTGATAAGATGTCAAAAATCGGATCTTACAAAAGTTTTATCTTTTTCTTCTTTTTCCTCGTTCGCCTGCAGACCACCACATTTATGACTCTAATAAAGGCAGTTTTATGATACTATAGAAAGTATTTTTGCCAAATATCATTTTGATTGACTAAAAAATGTGCAAATTACAAGAACATTAGTAACATGACAAATGATTTTCATAGATTTAGATTCAGGGGAAAATCTAGATTACACGGTTCTTTAACGAGGATCTATCGGACACCAAGTCTGGTGTCAACAGCCGTGGTAATTCCAGCTCAGATAACGTAAATTAAAGTTGTTACAGTCCAGTAATAAGACAGGTTGTTATTATCCTACTGATGACGGGTCTGTGCCACGTTAGTTCTGCTCACCGCGAGAGGAACCTACGAATACGAGGTTTTGATGGCGCAGGCAACCTCATTATGTCAAACTAGTAACCATAGAAACTACTACTGTAAGCGCATGTGAATGATTGGTGCAGTCTTCCTAGGGATATGGTACAGTGCCGGGCTCCATGCCCCGTAAGGAACGCAAAAGAGTTTGTGCTGGTGTGAGGGTATTGCCTCCCCTGCTTTGCAGTAGTGGTCCAACAGCGGCCAAAACTCAAGAGTATCTAATATGGGCCTTCAAAGGTATCTACCTTCGCACAAGATTACTCTTGGCAGAGATATAGATGGAAGGGTAATGACACTTCTATCACAAAGGGAGTCTTCACAAGATACTCAGATAAGCGAAAACAATGTTGCTTTGGCCTAGCACGTTAATTCTAAAATCTGCCGACCCCTTTTGTGAAGAATTAGCAATGATTAATTTTAGCTCGTTAAGCCACCACACCTGATTTACTCAGTGGAATTCTTATTATTCTGGTATAGCTCTGTTTAGAGTGTGTGTAGTAAATTGACTGAGACAAACATGCAGTACATTTAAAATGATTAAATTGAACAAATTTGGCAGCAGGTCAAAACTGTATGGAATGAGACATGTGAAGAAATACTGGGGAAAAGGGAACGACAACAAAAAGCATGGATAACAACAGAAATCATCAATAAGATAAAAGACAGAAAAAACAAGAAAGCAGATTTAAACACAAGCAAAACCAGAAGTTCCAAAACCAAGGATCAAGATGTGTACACAGAAGAAAACAAAAAAGTAAAAAGAAGTATCAAAAGAGACAAGAGGAAGTATATTGAGCAGTTGGCAAGAGAGGCAGAATATGCTGCAGCCAAAGGAAAACTGAGAGAACTGTATAACAGCACAAAGAAGCTAACAGGGAAATACAAGCAAACAAGTTGCTTCATAAAAGACAAGAATGAAAAACTGCTCAGCAACATACAAGACCAAATGAAGAGGTGGACAGAATATTTTGAGCACCTTCTCAATAGACCAGCTTCACAAAACCCCCCGGACATCCAGCCAGCAGAAGAAGAGCTACAAATTAACGATGAAAGACCAACGAAGGAAGAAATAAAAAAAGCCGTAAAGCTTCTAAGAGATGGAAAAGCGTCTGGACCTGATGGCATTCCAGCAGAGGCCATCAAAGCAGATATCGACACGGCTACAGAGATGTTATATAAATTACTTGGGAAAAGGAAGAGATACCAGCAGAATGGAAGGAAGGATATCTGCTTAAGTTGCCTAAGAAGGGAAATTTACAAGAGTGCACAAATTATAGAGGAATAATGTTACTATCAGTGCCAGGAAGAGTATTAAACAGGATTATCCTTGAGAGATTAAAAGAGTCCATAGACAAGAAACTGAGAGATGAACTAGCAGGTTTTCGACAAAACAGATCATGTACAGATCAGATAGCTACTTTGAGAATAATAGTTGAACAAAGTCTGGAATGGAATTCACCACTATACATCGGATTTGTGGACTACGAAAAGGCATTTGACAGTGTAGACAGAGAATTACTTTGGAAATTGATGAGGCATTATGGAATCCCCCTGAAGATGATTAATTTAATAAAGAAAACATATGAAGACATGACATGCAGAGTTCTTCAAGAATAACAGCTTACAGAACCGTTTGGGATAAGAACAAGAGTGCGACAGGGATGCCTCTTGTCTCCATTTCTTTTCTTACTAGCAATAGACTGGGTTATGAGATCATCGACAACACACAACAGAAATGGAATCCAGTGGACTCTTACTAAGCAATTGAATGATTTGGATTTTGCTGATGACTTGGCTCTTCTGTCCCATAACCGTAATCAGATGCAGGACAAATTGAAAACACTCGATGAGAGGTCACAGCAATTGGGTCTGAAAATACACAGGGAAAAAACAAAAATAATGAGAATAAATGCAGGTAATGATAACAGGGTTGAACTTGAAGAAGCACCAATACAAGATGTAGAATCGTACACATATCTTGGCAGCAATATAGACAAAGTTGGAGGGACAGACAGCGATATCAAAATAAGAATACAAAAAGCAAGAGGAGCTTTCATTGCATTGGAAAATATATGGAGATCAAGAGAAATCGGATCCAACACAAAAATAAGAATCTTCAACTCAAATGTGAAGTCAGTCCTATTGTATGGCTCTGAGACATGGAGAACAACAAAGACAACAACCAAAAAGCTTCAGACTTTCATAAATGGATGCTTGCGTAGAATAGAGGGATTTGTGGAACTGAGGACAAGAACTAGACAAGTGCCAGTGGAACAAGAGATGAAAAGAAGACGATTCCGATGGATTGGACACACACTGAGGAGACTTGTTGATAGCATTACAAGGCAGTCCTAGTTCTGGAACCCCCAGAGCAAGAGAGGCAGAGGTAGACCAAGAAGCGCATGGAGAAGAAAGCTGGAAACAGAAGTGAAAATGATGAGGAGAACGTGGAAAGAACTTGAGATGATGGCACGTGACAGGAGGACTTGGCATGTGTTTATTGAAGGAATATGCTCCTTTGGGAGTGGAGGGTTATAAATAAATGAAATTTGTAAAACTACAAATAACAAAATTTAATAATCTCTCAAGTTTTAACAGTTTGAAAATAATTGAATTGTTTAGAAGAAAAGTTTCATCATTGATTTAAAGTAGAGTCGATGGGAAAAAAGTTCACTTTGAGAGAGTATATTGTGCACTTAGCTGCCAATAGTAGTTCTGCTCCTGCTGATACGTTGGTTCTTTTTACACTGCTCACGCGCGTCGCTGGTCAAGGTTGTCGGGTGTAGCTCGTTTCCCAGAAATGTCAAGGAGAGTCTACAAAGTTGGTCTCTCGTCATAAAGCTTAGGCCACTTGTCCCTTCTTGTTCCAGAGATAGTACTTCTTGCTGTTACCACCAATTACTACGATAAAGAATAGAAACGAAACCGTCTTCTAAGTATTGCGTTTCCCGACACATACTTATGTGTCCCCTTTCTTCTACTCTACCATCCCATTTATCTCAGAATTTACCCTCGATGAGAATTACATTTAATCCCTCTTGATAAAACTTTCATTACATTTAAACTGGATAGCTCTAGCTTTACATTACATTTAAATGAAAAGGTTAATAGTGCAGATAGAATATGTTTTTATTTACATTTCCCCTGATTAAAAAGTGTTCACAATACAAATTGAATATGTTTTCATTTATGCTTACTTACTTACTTAGTCGTTCCCCTTCTACCGTGAGGTGTAGAGTTTGGAAGAGAGAGCGCCAGACTATCCTATCGGCTGTATTCCTCCTGGCCTGGTTCCATTTTAGTCCTCGGTCCTTCAAAGATTGTCTAATGTTGTCCTCCCAGCGGACTCTGGGTCGTCCTGGAGGTCTGGATCCCTGGCTCTTTGTTTCCCATGTTTGTCGTTTATGCTTACACTGATTTGAAAAGTTTGAAACTTCCATTACTTGTAAAGTGCAAATGTCAACATCGAAATTTACACTGGTTTGAAACTGTGAGTATTATAATTAGAATGTACATCATGTCTTCATCTTTTTCTTCCCTGTTCCATATGGAACCTGGGACTACTTTTTGCTTTTAGTTCTCTTTACGAAACTAGCAATAAAGCAATCACCAGCCCTTGGCCGTGGTGGTTCATGAAATCATCATTCTGTACGCTGAGGTTGCCAGCCTCAAATAACTAGGACATCCACTAGCGATCTTCACATATTAAAATTCACATGGCCATATACATATATATGTTAGTTCACATGTTAGTAATAAAATATAGAATGTAAAATCACAACTTACGCCAATCCTGGCTCAAAGACTTTTTGCTCAAATGAACAAAAGAGACTTAATTCGGCCTCTTACACGCATCTGGGGTGTCGTTTCTTTAATAAGATAATTCCCTCTGTGACTCCGTGTGTTTAAGTTTCCTCAAATATTCCGGTTTTCCTTATTTAAAATGTTAAAGATTTGATGGGCTGAATTGTAAGTCCTGATGAATACTCCAATAAAAGGTGTCCGATCTCATAATGGAAATTCTGAATTCTAACTACTGGCACGTCTAGTGTCTTTGGCAGCGTGAATTTCACAGTGAACTAGACTGATTGAAGAGTCTGGTTATATTCACTGTCCTACCCTGCTCTGTTTGTTATGGAACTCGTATGATTAGCTAATCTGATTTGAATATTTTGCATGACTCATCTAGTGTAAAATTTCAAAAAATTAATTTTCTAAAAATGGGCTGTAAACAACCGATTGCTGGGCAGGCGAACTCACAAACATATGGGTAACCTCACACGACAATATGTGTAAAATGTAGCAAATTATTACTTTCATGTAAAGTAATCTCTTTGTAACAAGGTGTACCGGAAACGTTTATGTCATGCTTGACTGTCTAGAATGTGTCGCACAGACGATTAATCTCTTATCTGTCGCGCACCCGGGCCTAATCTTAGCAAAGTCTAGCCGCACCCTGGCAAACCCGATGTATTATCACCAACAAGGGGTGTCAGATGTTTGAACAAACAAACTCTCTGCTACATAGCAAACAGAAAGAAATGGGTGCTACTCGAAAAAATTCGCGATAAATTCAGTATAAAAATGTAACTGACACTGCCGTAGGGAGAGAGATATCCAAAAGAGGACGCACTAAAATCCATCTTGTTTTAGCAGGGTTCCTAGTTACAGCTCCTTGCTTCCCTGGGAGCGGCAAGGATAAAGAAGAAGAAGAAGATAAAGAACAAAACGAACAAGAAGAAGACCAAGAAGAAAAAAGCATGTAGGAGAAGAAGAACAAAAGAACAAAAATAAAAGGATGCAAAAGAACAAGAAGAAGAACAAAGAGAGAAAAAGAAGAATGACAATTATGATGAGCTACTGTTAATTTTTATTTTCAACTCGCCCAATATCTTTAATTTCCCCCCCCCCCGTGTGCCAGCAGGGGGAATAACTCTTCGTCGCTAGTGGATTGGTCGAGTTAAGATAATGTTATGAAATTTAACGGGAAGCTCGTACGATTGGTTTTGATTTTTAATTTATGTAGCAGTCATTAGATTACGTCAGAAGTGGGGTTGGAAGCGGATGTTGGGAGACGATGCTAGAAGGTATGACTCACCGCGTCGGTCTTGCATCAGAAAATTGGCCCTATGTATGCAGGGCCAAATTATTAGTTAGCGCTTCAAGTCCAAGAATTTTTTTCCCGTGAATAGCGTCAGTTCTGTCTGCCAGGTTCGTGGATATTCTGAAAGTCTGGGTATGTTCGTAAACTTAATAAGTGGTGTATGAATTTTAGCTAAAAGAGTTAGCAAGTAAGAGTAAGCTTTCTTCTGGGATTTAATTTTATTGTTAGTCAGTAGTTGCCATCCATTGTCGACTTCTACAAAGCTAGAGCCCGTATAGTGTAAATTTTGTTGTAATTATACTATGTCTAGCTAGCGAGTTCAATGATTTCGTGGCGCGGGTTTGAGATATTACTGGTTGGGAATAGGGGCTTCGGTTAGACGAGAGCACTGTGTAACGCTATAACGAGTTCAGAGTAACCACAGTTGATAAAGATAAATAGAAGTGTATGTACGCGGGTTTTTGTGGGTACCTAAGAAACGGGGTATAATCAATGTAAATCAGAAGGAGAAGGGGTGTAGAGTGTTTAATATTCTGATATATGGTGTAGGCATTTGTGTGTTAATAAGTTGTGCTATTTGTTAATGTAATTCAGAAGGAAAAGGGGTGAAGAGTGTGTAATATTTTGATATATAGTGTATGCATTTGTGTGCTAAATAAGTTGTTCTATTTTGATACGTTTCCATGGGCTGCCTTTAATATCAGTATAGTGCAGGGAAGGAGAAGGAGTGAGCTTTAAGTCTGACCCGAGGGCAGAAATATTACTTAGAAATGGGAGCTTGTATTTAGGGAAGTGTTATTATGGTATGGGAAACGGGGTGTAGGTAAATCTTGGTTGTTAATGTGTTTTGAATTATGTATTTTTTGATTTGGTGTAAATAAGTTGTTATTTTGTCTTACAGCGATTTACGGCGAAGGGTAGGTAACACTAAGCCTGCAACGGACTTTGCCTTCTCAGAGAAGGAGGCAAGAGACAACAACGTAATTGAAGAGAACTGGGGTACGCGCATAGTAACTGGCGCCCTAGTTACATCTGCATTACGGAGAGGCATTAGAAGTTCTCATGACGTGAGGAAACATATACCTCAGCGTGGAATTGCCTTGGAATTAGCGCTCTTAGCTTGTACGGCCCAATACAGAACAGGCTACGTTGCCTGGTATTGTTTACATACTGCCACAATAAAGCAGTAGGCCAACCCCCTTAGTGGGTTAAATCGTCGTTGTGTGAAGAACAGGGTGCCATCATTAGAGCTAGATCTACAGTCAGAGGCATATATATACTGGGTGATCGAGAAGTCTCTCCGCAGGGGGTTCAGTGCTTGAATACTCTGGATCAAGGGAAACAATCCAAATGATTATTAAAAGGTCGTAGTTTACAACTCTACAGTTATTTATTTTACATAGCAATTTAAATTATCTAAACAGACACTAATGCTTTACGCGAAAATAAAAAATAAAAAACTTTTTTATGTAGTAGTAAAGTATATCTAATTAAAATCAATTAAAATAATACTGTTTGCTGTATCATAAAATGTTACATTCATATTATTCAAGCACTGAACCCACTGCGAAGAGTCTTCTCGATCACCCTGTATATATATATATATATATATATATATATATATATATATATATATATATATATATATATATATATATATATATATATATATATATATATATATATATATATATATATATATAATATATATATTGTCGTAAATTTTATTTGAGAAAGGTCTTAGAAATAGTGGTCCCGTTACAGTGAAAAATGATGGTGAAGGCTCTATGATAGAAAGGGGTAAGAAATAGATAGTGGATTCACAAGGTGATGGAAAGAGTAAGGACAGTCTCTGAAATCGGGTATTTTCTCCGATTTGCCTATCTTACGACAATTTTATTTATAAAGATAGACTCCTAAATCTCTCCTGGCTAAACAGTTGTTGCCAGTTTCCAAACACTCATGTACACACACCAATTTGGTGCTACAAACACACATACGTGAATACAAACTACATATAACAGATATGGGGTAATGGGTCGGCCAACACAGTAATATCAGTTTTATGGTGTTTATTATCATTAAACCAAAATCACAACATTCAGCATGGTACAGTCACCAATCACAGTTACAGAAAAAATACAAATAACAAGGGGGGGGGGGGGGGGGTTGAGGAGTAGTATCCCAATATGCCCTTCCCGCTTGTATTGGCAAAGAAAACCCAGTCCAAAGACAAGTGGTTACCAGAAAGAGATAATTTAACCCAAAAATAGATTAATCTATGCTGATAGGGGGTTTTACAGTATTTGGTATGGGGTGTAGGAACAGAGTCTTAGTATTCTCCAAGTTATCCCTTGACTAAGCAGATTAAGGGAGGGGAAATAAGCAAAGGTAAGCAACCCCGCTTAAAGAGAACAATACAAGGAATACAGTATAAGGATATTTACCAAGTAAAGAGAATTATAAGTTTAGCTAATATCTCTCATTCATTCAAGCACGCTAGCGATGGCCATCACACATTTTCTCACACTTACCGCTCGGTAAATCTGGCACTCCATAGAATAACACAAACAGCAATTAAATTACTCAATACACTGTCTGAGTCTTTTCCTTCGTTTTGCAGCCCTAGACTAGCGGGTTTGGCTTTTGGCAAATTTTCCCGTAATCGCTGGAAGGTGAAGCATTAGTGTTCCTTTTTGATTATCAACTAAAAGTTTCTATGGGATGGCACTGGCTCAGGTAAAGTTATGAAAAGGTAGTGGTCTCTTGGATTTTCACCGCTGGTGGTGTAACACTTCTATAGCGTGATGACAAGACCGAACAGCGAGGTATGTTTTTTCTCTTCGGGGGTTTTAATCCAGTGAAAAATACGTGACTGTCAGTGTACATAAATGATATACTCTTTTCACACAGCAGAACAGTAAAATTTAAATATATCGCTCTGGCAATTGTTCTTCTCCAGTTAATCTTTACAGACTATATTGATTTAGTATTTAAATGTTCTTGGGTGGCTTTATCTCATGTAACTTTAGAGAGCGAGACCGCACCGGGTCGCCACAAGATTATATTTAAATGTTCAAAAATTCTGGATGTTGAAGAACTGAGTCTGGAGGACTCTATAATTTTGCTGGGACGCAAAGGTGTAAGATCATTCTATGTGAAAAAATAGAAAAACATGAAATCATATACTGACGCACGATAATTTTACAGTTAAGACTGTTTTATACACTCGCGTATTCAATTATATATATTTAAGAAAAAAACTCTCCGTGAGTCTAATGGTTTAAAACACACACACACACACACACACATATATATATATATATACACACACACACACTCACACTCACACACACTCACACACACACACTCACACACAACTGCTGGCCGAACGGGCGGATGATCAATAATATTTTGACAACGGCTTCTAGGGCAGGAGTTGGAAAGGCCTGGTATCGGGCTGAGGGCGCACCATGGACTGTAATGGTAAGCGGCCAGAACCATCCAGAAAGCAATGGCAAACTACTGGATGTACAATGCCAAGAAATCCATAATGGCTAATCTGAATACTACACAAAGATCTGGTGGTGAGGCCCCCAGGCCAGGCAGATCATATTTAACTGGGGAAGAGATCGTTGGCAGCGTCAGTACAGGTAATCGTGATGACGGCCAAAAGCCTGACTGTGTTACCACGGAAAACCATGTCATCGGTCTTAGAAAAATAATCAAAATAGGAACATGGAACGTCAGAAGCTTATACCAAGGAAAACAGTACATAGTGAAGAACGAGATGGAAAGACTAAACATCGATATCCTGGGCATCTCAGAGCACAGATGGTCGGGCCAGGGACACTTTTCGATTCCATCAGGAGGAACATTCATATACTCAGGCAAAGAGAGAGGAGGTCAGAGCGGCGTAGGCTTCTACCTGTCTAAAAGGACAGCTGCCTCACTATTAGGATATAATCCCATAAATGACCGCATTGTCACAATCAGACTGAAAGGAAAAAGAAAGAACATCACAATTATACAAACATATGCGCCAACAGCAGCTGCTGAAGAACAGGAAATTGAAGATTTTTACAATGAACTGCAAAATGCATTAGAGAAAGCAAATAAGCAAGATATTAGGATAATAATGGGAGATTTTAATGCCAAAGTTGGAAACGAAAGATTAGAACATGAAAAAAGAGTGAAAGGAAGTTATGGATTGGGCCAGAGAAATGAGAGAGGAGAACGCTTGACAACATTCTGCCTAGAAAACAACCTAGTCATCACGAATACTCTTTTTATGCAACACCCTAGAAGACTATATACATGGACGTCACCGGACGGAAAAAGCAAGAACCAAATAGATTATATCTTAATACAACAAAGGTGGCGATCTTGTATCTCATCCATCAAGACGTTCCCAGGAGCAGACTGTGACTCCGACCATGAACTTCTTGCTGCAAACTTCAAGATCAAATTGAAAAAAGTCGTTACAAGCGACAAAGTAATACGTTATGACACAAGCGCCATACCAGAAGAGTACAGTGTCGATATTCAGAAAAAATTTGACATTCTTATGGCAGTACAGGAGGAAATGACACCAGATGAACTTGCTAATAACATCAGAGATGTATATATTACAAATGCACAGAGGTTAATTCCTAAAAGAAGCATAAAGAGACGAGAATACATCTCAGACGAAACACTGAAGTTGGTGGTAGAGAGAAGAAAAATGAAGTCCAAAAAAGATACAGAAAATCAGGAGTTGTACAAGGAATACACAAAGCAGATTAAAAAACGAGTCAGACAAGACAAACAACAATACATAAACGACACCTGCAGGAAAATAGAGGAAATGCGCGAACAGGGATTGAGTAAGAATATGTTTTCTGAAGTAAGAACATTGAAAAACAGCAACTTTAAATCATCACCTCGAGCAATAAACGACAAGAAAGGCGACACTCTAACAGAACGTAAAGATATTCTGAACAGATGGAAGGAGTACTGTCAAGAAATGTATACGGAAATAAACAAAGCGGCAGATAACAACGTCATGAATGAAGCGGAACGTGAACCAGAACCTACCATAGAGGAAGTCCGGAATGCAATCAAACACTTAAAAAGTGGAAAATCTCCTGGTTGTGATGAAATAACAGCTGAAATGATACAGGCAGGAAGAGAAGGCAGCGCTCGTATATACCATGCATTATGCTGCAAGATCTGGCAAAGCGGAATTTGGCCCAAGGAATGGAAAAGATCAATTTACATACCCTTGCCAAAAAAGGGCAACCTGAAACTGTGCACAAACTACAGAACTATAGCTCTTATAAGCCATGCCAGCAAAATACTTTTACAAATCATAATGAAAAGGATGCAACAAAAGCTAGAAACAGAAATAAATGAAGTACAGGCGGGTTTTCGACCAGGTAGAGGCACTAGGGATCATATATTCAACATGAGGATCATCATAGAAAAGTGTAGAGAATTCAACGTTGACCTACATACTTGTTTCATTGATTACACAAAAGCTTTCGATTGTGCACAACATCAGCAGTTATGGGCTATTATGAAAAATATGGGATTTCCAAACCACCTTATACAACTCATCGCACTGCTGTACCAAGAACAACAGGCAGCCGTAAGAATAGAGGGGGAAACATCAGAATGGTTTGAAGTACAGAAAGGAGTAAGACAAGGCTGTACCCTTTCCCCTTACCTGTTTAACATTTATGCCGAGAATATCATGAGAAACGTAAGAGATGACCAAGAACACACAGAGTTTGACTCATTTAACATCGGCGGGTACCAGATCCCGGAAATCAGATATGCTGACGACACAGTCCTCCTATCGACCAACCCAGAAGGACTTGAACAATTACTTCTGTCCACCAAAAAACACAGCGAGGCCCAGAATCTATACCTAAACACCAAGAAGACCAAAGTATTGACAACAGACAAAGTAAAGACCAAACCAGAAATTGAAATTGATAACGAAGAACTGGAAAGTGTCAATGAATTCGAATACTTAGGATCAATCATTAACAGCTCTGGCGACTGTGCAGTAGAAATTAAAAGAAGACTTGCAATTGCTTCACATAAGCTAATACAGATGAAAAACCTATGGCAAGGCACAAGCAAAGAAACAAAGTTACAACTGATCAGAGCATGTATATTCCCAGTAGCAACATACGGCTGCGAGACTTGGACACTCAATAAAACAGTTGCAAAAAAGATTACATCATTCGAAATGAAATGCTACAGAAGGATGTTGAGAATACCCTGGACAGAAAAAAAGACCAACAGAGAAGTACTGCACTCACTAAATGTACAGGAACATTGGCTCCTAAATACCATCGCAATAAGGAAGCTGAAATTTTTCGGTCATATAAAAAGACATAATAGTCTGGAAAAAACAGTGATGGAAGGCATGGTCCCTGGAAAAAGGGGAAGGGGTCGACATAGACGACGGTGGACCCAGGACATCACAGAGAGTCTGAACTTGTCTTTGGCTGATGCAGGTCGACTTGCCCAGAATCGTGATGCGTTCAGAGCAGCTGTAATGGAGACAACGTTCTGGAAAGAATACGTCACATGATGATGATATATATATATATATATATATATATATATATATATATATATATATATATATATATATATATATATATATATATATATATATATATATATATACAGAGCTAACTGTATTAATTTTTATAATCCCTTAACGGCTCCAAAGTTAAATTTAAGCATCTATTATATTGGGAAATAACGTATAGATATATCATTTAATTTACAACTGGAATTTTTTATGATGAGTTTATTTAATAGGTTTAAATTAACACAAAATCTAGTGAAATAAAATGAAAGAACTAGACCACTGATCACTTGAAACTAATATATTTTACCGTTGCACAGAATGAATTCACTCCAATATAGCCAACAAATCCAGAGGAAATCTAGCAGGATTCTACTATAAGCTAGTGCTTCTTTAAATCTCTGGCAAACGAATGATAAACTGCATTCTTCAGTGGTCTCAATATATATTAAATGAAATGAGAGGTAATATCTAGATGTTAAGTTTAACGCCTTTTTTTAAAATTAGGGAACTTTCTGATTCCAGCGCCGCCAGTCCCCGTTCTATTACCTAACTATCTGATCGCTCGTTTTTCCCGTTCGTCTCGTTCTGCGAGCGGTTTCAGCGCTCTTCTCTGTTTCGCACTGAGATGCTAGACGAACGCGCAAACTGCTTCGTCCGTTTTGGGGACCAACACTGCCTTTGATCGTATCCCGCTTAACTTGTTGGATTCTGGCAACGCCCTACTAGGCATGGGGGACAGGCAAGGTAGGGAAATAACTGCTTATAATCGCTCTAGAGATTGCGGTAGGCGTGGTTTAACCTCCCCTTTTAGACAAAGCGATGTCCAGGATGCACGCATGAAACTATCTACATATTAATTATCCAACGTGTTTAAAATCCACGTGGAAATGATGCATACTAATGAGCCCAGGTGGTAGAATTCCCCGTTGCTATTGTGCATGCTAATGAGCCAGCGTGGAATCCACGTTCACTCTTGTGTTGCACACAAATCCAGGGGCTGCGAAGCTATTCGAGGCTACTGTCCTATCATCTAACAATTCAAGGACTTCACTTATCATACTATACGTACGTCATATATATATATATATATATATATATATATATATATATATATATATATATATATATATATATATATATATATATATATATATATATATATATATATATATATATATATATATATATATATATATATATATATATATATATATATATATGTATATATATATATATATATATATATATATAAGACGCCACCAGGCGTGATGGCCGCTGACTGCTTGACGGTTGGCGGTTATGGATCAAAGAAGAAGATATATATATATATATATATATATATATATATATATATATATATATATATATATATATATATATATATTCACCAAGTGCCCCTTTATCAGTTATTCTGGAGAGGAGAGAGGGAAGTCATACCTCTCTAAATGCTAATGGGAAAAGGTACGTGACAAAGAGCAACGCATCGAAGCCCCAGACGAAGACGATAGCGTCAGGAAGGCACTGAACCTAAACAGAGGGGAGAGAGTGGAGTTAGTTGTGTTCCCAAGGAACAGGAGAGTTAGATAGAAACTACTAGAGGAGAGCCTCTGAGTTAGTTCTGCAGAATTCAGGAGAGCAGGATTTATGTGGTGTATAAGTTAGTTGTGCAGGTCCGCCAAGAGCGCCTTTGAGACATTGTAGTCAAATTAGTTAATAAGTCTTAACCGGAACAGAGTGAACACTCGTGAAGAGTAGTCAGGTGGCGGAGGACTCCACAGTGTGTTTAGTTAGTAACAATAGAGTAGTCAGGGGTGGTGGCTCTTACCTAGAGACCCCGGCCCGGTATATTTCGTTAACCTTAGTTGTTTTCGTGCAGGTGTAGGAGAGAGCGTGGTAATTTGATAATTGTCTTTCATTGATTCTTCTTTTTTCAGGTTGTGTGAACTCGCACGTTATTGGTGTGGTTTTTATTTTTGCTGTAGTATAGATTTGTTTGTTTTAATAAACTATAAAATGTGCACTGGATCAGTTTGTCTTTCACTATACTGTACCTGAATTTTTTAACTGTACAGTTGTGCCTGTGGCTAGCAATTAGTGCATACCTTATCTCAGCTGAGCGACAGATGGTGAGACAGTGGCTAATAAAACAAGTCACAGGTGGCAAGGGAGAGTCAATCTAGGTTCTCACCCTTGAAGCTATGTCTCATCCTCCACAGTCACTTTAATTCTCATCTTAATCTATCTTCTCAGACTTTCCTACAAATTGGTCTCTTGTCTCTTCACTCAGACAGGCTCTTAATGAAGCCACTGTGTGATAGCAATATGAAGAAGAAAAAAAAAGAACAACAAAAACAAATACAAGAAGAAGAAAAAGAAGAAGAGGGAGAAGAAGAAAAATAAGAAGAAGAAGATGAAGTACAAGAAGAACAATATGAAGAAGAAGAAAAAGAAGAATAAAAACAAGTAGAAGAAGAAGAAAATGAAGAAGAAGAAGACGAAGAAGAAGATCAAGTACAAGAAGAATAAGATGAAGAAGAAAAAAAAGACGAATCTCTTCTTGACTTCAGCCGTCTTCTATTAATCTTTGTCCAAGTCAAATATATGTTTCCACTTCTGAGTCTTTTCTCATTATTGTGATGTTTAATGTTGACTTCCTACGCTGCCGTATTTATTTCTGTTAGATATCATAAAGTGCCAGAAAAATAGACAACTGTTCATAAGAGCAGAGGAAGAGATGAGAAGAAGAGCCAGACAAGTGCCAGTGGAACAAAAGATGATAAGATGTCGCTGGCGATGGATAGGACAAATTTTAAGAAAACCTGTCGGTAGCATTACGAGGCTGTCCCTGTTTTGGAACTCCCATGATAATGGAGACATACAGTAAGTAGACCAAACACACATGAAGAACTGAACTGGAGACAGAAGTAGACCAAAAACACACGAAGAACTAAACTGGAGACAGAAGTAGACCAAAAACACATGAAGAACTAAACTGGAGACAGAAGTAGACCAAAAACACATGAAGAACTGAAATGGATACAGAATGAAAATTATAAGGAAGACGTGGACATAAACTTCGCTTATGACACGTGACAGGAGGACTTGGCATGTGTTTATTGAAGGCCTATGCTCCTAGGGAAACTAAAGGGCATTGATTGATTAATTGATTGAAAATAGACAAAGTTGGAGGAACAGAATGATATCAAAATAAGAGTACAAAAGGCAAGTGCAGCTATCATTGAATTATGAAACAGGTGGAGATCAAAGGAAATCAAGTCCAGCTCTTCAATTTCAAAGTCAAGGTAGTCCTATTGTATGAACCAGAAACATTGAAACACAACGTGAAAGATTCGGTCTTAAATAAATGAGTGCTTGTGTAGAATACCAAGAATTGAAACGGTTTAACAAGATCACTAATTGTGATCCACGTTCAAGCCAGAGAGAGCACATTTGAAGTAGTGTCATCGACTGGGATTTGGACTGGATTGGTTCGAGCCCTGGCGAGGACATTTAAAGCAGTGTCGTCGCCCAGGGACTGGAATAACCGGAACGGCTCTAATGGGTACTCTCCGAAGACGGCGAGTATTTGCCTGAATGGCGAGAGGACACCTGTCAGCGTACAGGGAAAATAGGACAATCACCTAAAACCAGTCTCAGGTTAGACATACTAATCTGAGATTTCGCCTCGAGTAATAGCGGGCGTACGTTTAACAAAAAATGTGGAACTGACGAGAATACTAATTCCAGCAAAACAGGAAGGGAGGAGAATTTGCTGGTTTATGATAGAATGCACGCTGAGAAAAAACAGTTCATAACCTTTCAAGGCAGTCCCTGTTCTGGAACTCAGAGTAAAAGAAATAGAGGCAGACGTTCCACCTCCTCACAAAGGATATTAACTCTAATGCAAGTCTGTAGTGTAGGTAGAAAAAACATCAGTTTTGTTGAATTTCCTACTTGACATTTAATTTAACTTATCCAATTAGGCCTAAAAGCGTTATCACTAATTTCTACTCTACAAGATCCTAATGAATTATGGTATGTGCAAGAGTGAAAATGGTCCTATTGCGCAATGGCCTACGGGGCTGTTCAGTCACTGCCAATCACCGTGAGCGCTGACATCGGTCTGCGCGCAAAGTTAAAAAAAATTGTTTATTTATGTTTTTCAATCACGTTCTCTCGCGAAACCCTAGCGACCTCTCGCGGAGCCCTTTAGTTCCATGGAACCCAGATTGAACAACCTTGGCTTAGAGAGACGACCAGAAGATGGCAACAACCTCCACCATGAGAATGGAGATAGAGGCAGTTACTGCAGCCCTGTGATACCTTCCTGTCTGAAACTCCAGCAGAAAAGTATCTTGATAAACCAACAACCCTGGCGGTAGGCCAGTTTCTCTAAGATACACCAAGTAAATACAACAGAAAATAAGCTGAAGCAGGAAAGTATATCAGAACATTTCGAAGGACAATATTTACAAATGAAGAATTCTGAGGGCAGAAAATATTGACAGCAGTAGTTTTCAAGTCGTCAACAAAAGAAAGTTATTCTCTTTTGAGAATCTATTAACTAGACCACAAGGTTTTTTTTAACTTTTGGACATGCACCCTGATATAACCGATAGACCCTGTGTCTAGGTTAAACGGTGCACGCCTCGCCAAAACGAAGCAAAATTTTATTTAATAATTTTTTAAAATAAAATTGTGACAATCTGCACGTGGTTTCCATTGTGAAATGTAATACTCAATTCATAAAATAAAAAAAATTCAGTTTGCCATAGGAACTGTAAAAGTATTCAGTTATTTCATGTCTTGCGTTAATGTTCCTCCCAGTCCTGTTGGTTGAAATGTTGCTACTTTAGCTATGTATAAGTTAAATTGCACTGGTGATAGTGGAGAACCCTGGTGTAGTCCCAGGCAGATGCGCATTGCTTCTGATGTCCATGCTCCCAAGCGAAATGCAACTGATCTCTCCATTAATGCATCCAAGAATAAACTTGTTTAAGGTTGTGTTTATTTATAACGACTGTGTATCCTCCTGTATAATATTTATGTCCGTGCGTATAAATAATGAGCTCTTGTCGTAAACATATTTGTGTGGGATGGCTCTTGTATTAGTATACAGTATGTTCATGATTTGATGAAGAGCACGTTTCAGCTCTGACGACACATTTTGGTGCGCAAATCTACGAAATGTGTATGCTGTTACGTGATGCTTTTGCACACAGGCGTATACCCATTATTTTCGGAGATAAAACTGTATGCATTAGCTATTTTGTACAAATATTTGCTAACGATATGACGTATTGGTAACCAAGTGACATAAGCATCGTCTGCTTGCGTAGGTTTACCGTTAATTTTCTGGGCTTTTCTCGTTTGACCGTCGAAGTGAGAGGACGTTTGTTATATATGCTCCCAAGCAGTGGAGACTTTCAAGATATTATTCCGTGGCTATTTTATTGGAGATCGGCCGCCACGATATTAATGTCAAGCCACTATGGTTCGCAGCTTCTGAGATAAGTCTTGCATCCGATTATTTTGAAATGTTTTGAAAATGCCTTCAATTTTAATATGCCGTAGGACTTCGGTCAAGTCGGACGCATATGATCTTGGACTTTTGAACCTTTATATTCGCGTTATCAGCACTGATTGTTATAACAACCTCACTAATGTCTTCAAACAACAGAAAAACCGTAACATATCGGTATTGCTGTGTAGTACGCATTTTTAAAAATAGGTGTTTGCTACTTTTCTTTGTAGCACGCTTTTCTGATGGGGGTCTTAGTGCCTATGAGATTTCTACACTCATTTCTACCTTGTGGTTACTACAGTATGTCTTAATGTTTTGCCTCTACTGGTCATATTTTTTGCAGTCAACCTGAAAGTGTCTAATTGTGTTTGGTTCTTGACACTCTTCGCACGTGGGACCCTCTATCATGAAATATCCGGTTCCAAGCTTGAGCCTCAGCAATTTTTTATTGATTGGTATTTTTAGTTCATCTTTATCTGACATTTTCTGCTTGGTTTTTTCAGGATTTTATATGTGTCTTGCTTTTTTACTTTGGTCACATGCGGTTATCTACTCTTTAGTTGAGCAATTAAGTTCTTAATTTCAAACTTCCCTAAGCCTACAATTTTGTTATAGCTAGTTCTTCCCTCTTTGGCTTCTTTGTCAACAAACTCATTTCCTGCTATCCCCACATGTGATGGTATCCATGTTAGTGTTACACTGCATCCTACAGTGTGCAGATATGTATTGACCTGTAGTATTTCTTCTATAATATCTGGCCTGCTACATTCATTTCTATTTCTGATAGCTAGTACTGATGAAAGGGAATATGTGAAAATGGCTGCTTTTTTTTGGTGGGTTTTCTGCAACTATTTCTAAAGCTGTTAGGATTGCCACTAATTCTGCTGTAAAGATGGATGTATTACCTGTTACTTTGTATCTTTTATAAATTTTTAATTTTGGAATTGCTATTCCTGCTCCTAATGGTCCTTCTTCATCTTTTGAGCCATCTGTATATATAGTTAGGCTATTATTTATATACCGTTCTATGTACTCTAGTGCTTTACATTTTGCTGATATTACGTCGTTAGATTTGCTAATGATCTTTGATAGGTGGGAGTCAGTTTCTGGCACTTTTAGTTCCCATGGTGAGATCTTTGCTTTATACTGAGCACTACTGTTTATCATATTAAATAGGTTTTGGTGTTGATCCACTTCATCCATTGTTTTCCACCTTGACGGGTATCTAATATGGTTTAGTGGTATGTGGCCTATGTACTGGTTACCCCTATCAAAGGCTTTGTGTGCCGGGTGAGTTGGATCGTTTGCCACTCTTGCCCAGTAGCTGAATCTCAGCTCTTTTCTCCTTAGCTCCAGGGGTATAATACCTAGCGCTACTTCTGATACCTCTGCTGATGTTCCATTTGAGGCACCTGCTATTATTGACAGTGCCGGGTTTTGGACTGTGTCTAGTTTTTTTTCTTTTTGCGCGGGGCGGCTGATGCATAGACAGCACGGGCATGGTCAAGTTTGCCCCTAATAAATGATTTATAGAAGGTTAGCATTGTCTTATTGCAGGCTCCCCAACAACTTCCTTTCATATATTTTAGCATGTTGATAAGTCCCCTACTGTTTTGCACTAATAGGTCTATGTGTTTGTTCCAGTTTAGTTGCTGGTCTAGTACCATACCCAGAAATCTATTTGATTTTGCTGTGCATACTTTTTGCTCATTAATACTTACATCAATTATATTATTTTTCAATTACATGCCCTCTACTGAAGATCATTCCTACGGATTTTTAACGTTAAGATTAAATCCCCACTTGTGCATCTAGTCGGATACTTTATCTATTTGTTTTTATACTGTTTTATAGAGGAATTTGAGATTTTTTCCCGTTCTCCATATCGCTGCATCATCTGCAAACTGAGATAGGTTGTTTTTTAAGTCTTTAAACTCGTCGCATAGGCCGATGACCATAATCGTGAATATAGATGGTGATAATACTGATCCCTGTGGGATTCCATTATGTTGTTCATAAACCCCTGATCTATCATTGTTTATTTGTACCGTGAAGTATCTATCCTGCAGGAAGTTTTCTAAATAATTGTAGGTTCTGCCTACTGTACCTAATTTCCTGATCTTATATAGTGCACCCTTCCTCCAACATTCATCATATGCTCTTGCTACATCAAGGAATATTGCTACTGTCTGTAACGAGTGATCCTATGAGAGGGGCAGTAATTCGGAATATGTTTTTGGGGAAAGTAGATTATGAGTTACAATACTTGTATACCTGATTAAGCTGAGGTTTGTTTAACTTTATAATAGAAACATATCCTTCTATTTTTGAGTGACAGAGTACAGGAAAGCGTGTGAACGCTTTTATCTCAAATGTTGAGATGTGTTTATTCTGTACTGTTTTGAACGATGTGAATAGCTCGCAGCTAGGCTGCATGTATTATTGAGAGCGGTGTTCTAAACAGCCGAGTCTCGTGTTTGGGTTTTTTTGGCGGGGAGATGTGTATTCCCGTGGTCAGAGAGGTTTTTGTGGGCATCGACCGAGGTAGTCGGCCCCTGTGTGTATTTTTCGATGATGTATGCCTACGTAGTGCTTTGAATAATGTCGACTTAATGTTTTTGCTGTGTGGATAGGCCATATTATGTAGTTGTGAAGCTTGGATGAAGCTATTATGAGTCCAGGATTGGGACAGGCCATATTATGTATTTGTGAAGCTTTGATGAAGCTATTATGAGTCCAGGATTGGGACAGGCCATATTATGTATTTGTGAAGCTTTGATGAAGCTATTATGAGTCCAGGATTTGGACAGGCCATATTAAGTATTTGTGAAGCTGTGATGAAGCTATTATGAGTCCAGGATTGGGACAGGCCATATTATGTATTTATGAAGCTTTGATGAAGCTATTATGAGTCCAGGATTGGGACAGGCCATATTAAGTATTGGTGAAGCTTTGATGAAGCTATTATGAGTCCAGGATTGGGACAGGCCATATTATGTATTTATGAGGCCATATTATGTATTTATGAAGCTGTGGTGAAGCTGGTGTTAGAGCGCTGACATTATTGGTAACTGCTGAGGGTGCAGTCTGGTGAGCGCTGGGGATAGGGTGCATTTTCCATTGTGAACTTTATATTTATGCTTACGTGTTCGTATTGTGATTCAAACATGTACATTGATGTGAACGTGATCGTGCTGTGACTTAATAAATCGTCATTAAATGTCACCAGGCGTTTACACGATTCAATGACTGCTGCTGATGTGTGTACCTGTGGTGAGTGTCTGTTCCGGATACACACTCTCATCGCCCCCCACATGTCGCAACACACTGACATTAATCCCCATAGTAGTATCAGTACCATGGTTTCAGACAAAACAAGGCGGTAACACTGTGTTTTCATTCTTTTTGAAGCCTGTTTTAACATCATGCTTCAGCTTCAACAGTTGCTCTATTGTACTATAATGGCTTCTAAAGCCTGCTTGGGTTGTACTGTACAAATTGTGCTTTTCTAAGTTAAATTTTAGTCTGCTGGTGATATTGTTTCTAGAATTTTTCCTAGATGCGATGTTAACGATATTGGCTTGTATGAGCTGACATCATGTATTTCCTTATCTGGCTTTAGTATGGGGATGACTACTGCTGTCTTCCACGAACATGGTATTTTTCTTGTGTGTGAGATTTTGTTGTAGAGGGCTGCAATTACCCTTAGAGTTATATTTGGTACCTTTTTGAGGATTTCATAGCTCAGAATGGCTTTCCCAGAGGTGGTACTGGTTTTTTCCTGCTAAAGCTCTTTCTATTTCATCTACTGTAATATCTGCATTTAAATAACTAGCGTCCTGTGTGGTGTCCATATTTTCTTCTTTTAATTTTTCTAACAGTGTTTTTCGGCTATTTATATCTGCCTTATCTAGACTGTCTATTGAACTAACCTGATAGAAGTATTTAGCTAGTATGTTGGCTTTTTCTCTATCTGTTTCAGCTCTCTCTAGTATCTTAATTGTTGGGATTTTAAATTTCTTGTGGTTTTCTCCTTAAATTGCGTTTAGTTTTCTCCAAACTGTAGTTACTTGTGACCTATGGTTTAATGTTTGACAAAATGTTCTCCAACTCTTTTCTTTAGCTCTGAATAAAATTGTATTTGTTTCATTTCTTATTTGTTTATAGTTCGTGTAATTCTCATAAGTTTTTGGTTTTTCTATACTTTATCAGGGCCCTTTCCCTCAATTTCAGTTGTTCTGAGCATCTGTCTGTCAACCATGGTACAGGAGTTTTATCTTTGTTTCTTTTCCTATCTTTACCTTTTTGTATTGGTTTTAAGTGATCAGGCATATTTCTGTTTGGTATATATTTTATTGCTATTTTCAAAATCTCATGTGTTAGTTTTTCTACAAATATATATATACTGTTAGATTCAATTTGTTCTATGCTTAGTTTACTTAGTTCCAATTGGAAGGACTTCTATTTTGCTTTTTTGAAGTTGAATGTAGGTTTGGAGCTTCTTGGACTAGTTTTGTATTTGTCGTTTAGGTTTATTTCTATGGGTAAGTGGTCTGAGCTTGAGTCATTCAGTACTTCCCATTTAGCAGAGGCTAGGTTTGGCGTTATAATACTTATGTCTATTGCTGTATCTACTCCATTGTTGCATGGGTTAACTCTTGTCACTGAGCCATCATTTAGTATGATTAGCTCAACACTTTCAATGTAGTCCAACAGTCTTGTTCCTGCTGGACCATAACTGTTGTTACCCCATGCCTCATGGTGTGCATTAAAGTCACCACCAATAATGTTCTATGGTCTATTTGTGTGTTAATAGTGGCAATGTCCCTATCGGTTATATTACCCTTAAGGCTATAAATGTTTAATATTATTAAGTTATCTGGCTCACTGTCTACCGTTACACTTATTCCTTCAAAAATTTCTGTGTTGAATTGTTCCCAATTAAATATTTTGTATTCTTCATGTATTGAAAAGGCCACGCCCTCTTCTCTTCCCTCCGGTCTATCATTTCTAAGCGTTATTGTTACAGTATATATGTTGGACAAAATATTAAGTTGGTTACGCTGAAGAGTGACAACCCTGATCAAATTTAAATCCCGTTTTGGTCATATGACCTGGACGGAAGTGCGCACGAATTCGGGCGCAAAAAGTTAGTTGAGTTTCTGGCCATCGATCAGGAGAGGTCGCTTGGTGGTTCCCTGTCAGCATTTTGCTGGGATATTGGATGCCATAGTTGTTCTTGATGGTGCTTGTCATTTATTCATGTGGTCAAGATTAGTTTATATAATTCTAGAACGGTGGTGTAGTTTCTAGCAACATTTTCGTAGACCATTGATGAGAATTCATTTGTATTTAAGTATGGCGTTATTAGAATGTAGGACTTAGCTGGTGAGCGAAAGTCATTGTGTTGTTCACTCAGTACGACATACCCGCGTGTTTTGATAATGGTAGATTGAGTCGTTGATTATTGCGAGTTATTGTGGCATTTCTGTTACATTGTATTGCATATGTATTTCTAGCCGTGTGTGGCTCATTGTGTGCATTGATTTATTGAAGAGGGAACTACCTGCTTAAGGTGTTATTGTAATTAATGTCAGCTATTGTATGCTCTGGTCATATCCTTAGATATTGAGCCAAAGAGAGTATGGATTTGTCATGTGTTAAATCCCCAGTATCAATAGTAGTTGTCTGACAGCTGGGGGCTCAGTCTATACAGCGCCCTGACTACTGTAAGCGGTGTTTACAGTAGTCTTTGGAGTATTTTGGACAGCTAAGAGCTGCATCCAGAAGGCCGTAGTGCCTATATTTTCTATATTTTATGTAGAAAAGCCAGTAAGAATTGTGCACACAGAGTATTAGAAGTTTGCAGCCGTGTTGGCGCCTTCTTATTTATTATTACGTCCCGATAGTGAGGTATCGGTCGTCCAGTGTCAAGTCAATATGGTTGTCAGTCATTCAGTTATGTACCGTAGGCGGTCAAGTGTGACGCGTCACGATACGTAACCCAGTTTTGTTTTCACGGTCACAGTGTACCGGTATTGTTTTCAAGTTCAGTGAGTTTTGGACAGTATGTTTGTCGGTGTGTTACAAGGTATTTTTGGGGCTACAGTCGCAGTTCAAGGTTAGTTTCACAGCGTAGTGTGGTTGTCTTTGTCATTTCAGGTGGTGGTATTGGTTCAGGTGGAGCAGCGGAGTTTGCGGTGTTGGTACCATCTAGTTAGATTGTCCCAGACGGCAAGTGGAGTGTCATATGGGAGATAGCTTGGTCAACCTCGGTATAGGGTGGAAGGAGATTGGTGTTAGGAAGTTGTAGACGATAAGAGGTTGATAGGGTGATTGGTACCTCAGGTCATCGGGTTGGACATCTTGTCTTGACCTTGCTACACTGATGTGCCCAACCAGGGATGAAAGTCAACGCCTATGACGTGACCTTACTACACTGATGTGCCCGGCCAGGGGTGAATACTTATGTGCAGTGAAGCCTGCTGACCTGTGTGGGCCCAGTATATGTTACCTTGAAGACTGCTATGATCTCGGAGTACACATTCGGTGATCTATTGTGGACAGTGCTATATTATGATCAAATAGAACAGTTCGTATTCATCGATATTTATGCAGTACCGTGCCTGGTGACAGTAGTGTTTATACTGGCAGACAGACTGTCAAGAAAAGCCTGATTTCCTGGACTTATATGTTTTTTCGTTTGGATGTACAAGTTTGAGGGACGTTTGTTTTGTTTTCATCACTCATCACCAGTGTTGAGGAAGCTTCCTGTTCAAGCGCCGTTGGACCTTAAGTTAAGTCTTTGTTGTTATTTTTGTATAATGGGTTATATTGATACTGTATATTGATATTTTCTTTGTTTCCTCTAAATTCTAAAAGTTCTATTCTGTCTTTCTTGACCTTTTAGAGTAGGATAGTTTTGTTTCTTTATCTGTTTCTTGTATCTTGCTTATTGATTTGTTGTTGTTTTCCTTTCCTTTTGTTATATTCTTCTCCCTGCTACTTTCCTTGTAGAATTTAGTTTGATGTTTAGATGGAAGTAATTAGTTAGGTGGGATCTTGCACTCTACTTCTTATTTCGTGGGATCTTTGGTATTATCTAAAGTGTAAAGTATTGAGATGTTATTTTGATATCATTAGTTTCATGCTATTTAGTTGATTTTGACTGGAGTGGTTTGGTGGTACCCAGTGAAGGAGATAGCTTTCAGCACTTCATTGTTGAGTGTAGTTATTGTTTAGTCTATTGTGTAATTATATATTTGTGTGTTCAATGGAGGAAGGGTGGTGAGCCTAATTCATTTGTAGGAAAAGATTGAATTAGACCGATTCTTTATAGGGTATGGCTGTGTATGTTTTGTGGTGGAGTAAGGCAGACGGGATTTCCTGCGACTGCCCTGCTTAACATTACAAGCCCTGTTGGTGTTAGGCGTATTCGTGTAGTTTGTATTTACATTGTCGTGTACATTCAGTAATTCTTTTGTTGTGTTTAAGTGGTGTATTCTCTTGTGTCATCTTGCTATCTTGTAAATACGTTTACAGGTATCCCTTGTTTTCGTTCGTGTGCAGTCACACAGTGTATATATTAATCTACCTCTTCTCTTCTTGATCTATCATCTTGTCCCTCGTGACTGGTATTTTGTTTTCGTAGTGTTGTGTGTGTGTGTGTGTGTGTGTGTTTCATTCATCTGTGTAGTGCTCATTTGCCATAAGAAACACTTGCATTACAGAGATTATTAAGACTAGTAGCAAGTGAAGTATTATCTGAGTATAGCACCAGTGTGGGTGCCAGTAACAGACTTTGAAGTAAAACCTGATTTGTGACTAAGTTGGTATAATGGTGTCATAGCACCAGAAAGTTTCATTAGTTGTTATTATACAACTGTCGACTATTGTAAGTTTGTTTGAGTGTATCTCAGAGACTAAGTGGTCATAAAGACTAAATTTTCACAGTGATGAGACGAGACAGTAGCCAAGTGGCAAAGTAAAACTATTTTCTATAAGAGATAAAGGTTGATGATGTGTATACAGTGAGAGGTGAGGTGTTATATACTTATATATATATATATATATATATATATATATATATATATATATATATATATATATATATATATATATATATATATATATATATATATATATATATATATATATATATATATATATATATATATGGGTATATTGGAGTAGTGATATCAATATTTACTATTATTACTGCATATTTTGTAAGCAGAGAGTTATCTGGTGATATAAGTGAAATATATACGACTGAGTAGTTCTATAGCAAAATCTATATCCAGAGATAATAGTGAGCATTCTGAGTGTACACCATGGACTTACAAGCTTTCATTCAGATTGGGAAAGAGTGTGGGTACACTGGCAAAGAACTAAATGAATATGCCAAAACTGAATTTAATTCAGTTGAGAATCAAAAAGCTCTAGAGAAGGAGAGGATTGAGAAACAGAATGCTCTAAGAGATGCTCGAGCTGAAGAGCTAGAGCTTAAAAGGAAAGAATTTGAGTTACAAGAAAAGAAGATGAAAGAAGAAAACGAGTGGAAACAGAGAGACTTCGAATTGCAAGAAAAGAAGTTGAGAGAAGATAGAGAATTACAAGAAAAGAAGTTGAGAGAAGATAGAGAATTGCAAGAAATGAAGTTGAGAGAAGATAGAGAATGGCAAGAAAAGAAGTTGAGAGAAGATATAGAATTTGAAGAAAATAGGAAGGAGAGAGAGATACAGTTAGAGTTAGAGAAGGAGAGAATGAGAATAGATATAGAAGAGAAGATGATGGATAAGGAAATACAACTGAAGAAATTGGAAGTGGGCGGGAGTGGTCAGATCTCGACTTCTGGAGGGGCTCATTGTCCTTTTAGGCTGCGTCTGCCGAATTTTAATGATAAAATTGTCAGTTTAGATATTTTCCTCGAGAGATTCGAAGCCGAATGCGTGGCCTATAAAGCTGACAGGGATCAGTAACCATCTCTTTTATCGACGCTGCTAGTGGGGCCTGCGATGGAGACTTGTTATAGCCTCCCGTTAGAGGAAAGGGTCGATTACGACAAAGTAAAGGAAAGGTTGCTCCGGAAGTTCCGTCTGACTGCTGACGGCTACCAGACGCGTTTTAAAAACGCGATGCCAAGCGCAGACGAGGACTTTGAGGACTTTATCTCGAATATCAAACTTCTGCTGAATAGATGGATTGAAATGGAGGGAATTCCTAAGGACTATAATGGCTTGCTAGATTTGGTGCTACGAGACAAAATGTTGTCCTCGTGTTCTAGTGAGTTGGTTGCGTTTTTTCAGGAACGTTAACCAAAGGACATTGAGTCCATGGCCCAATTGGGGCACCATTATGTCCTTGCCCACCCGGGCAAACCCATTCATAAGTCAGGTCTGTCAGAAGACTTAGTTGCCAGTGTCAGCAAAGTTCAGCGCCATCCATGCGAAATCAGTCAGGAAATGTAGACAGGGGCCAGGAGCAGAAGTATGAGAGGCCCTCCAGTTCCTATCAGCCGCGTAGAGGTAGCTATGGGAATTTTCGATCTCATAGGAATGGTCGACCGAGGTGGCAGAACCGACAATATGATAGTTATAGCGAAGGAGGGGAGCGCCAAACGCGAAAGGAGGTACGCTTCGAGGACTCTCGAGACGAAGACCGGTTTTGGTATAAAACCAAACATCACAAGCAGAGGAGTGGTTCCTCAGAGAGTCGGTCTTCTGACTCTGATGCGGGGTCTTCGTCATCGAAGAGCTTTAGCAAAAGTACACGCGATGAGAAGAAGAAAGAGCGCAAGTGTAGCATTTGTGGTGGCAGGGGTCATGGTGCCGACATATGTACTACCCCGATCGAACACGCGAATTCCGCGGTGGTGTTGGACACAATCAATAGTGAGGACTGTGCGGGGTGTCGCCCTCTGTTCCATGTGAACGAAAGGGTAGTGCTTCAATGCGGGCATGCGGCACCATGTCTGTCAGCAGTCCACGAGACTGGCAAGGGGATTCTCCATAAAGGCAAGGTGGAGAATAGACCAGTCCGGGTGTTGAGGGACACCGGCTGCACCACAATTGGGGTGCGTCGGTCGTGTATCGACGACTCCTGCCTTACAGGCAAAACTGTAAAGTGCACCACGTTCGGGGGCAAAGTGGAGTCTTACCCCCAGGCGAGTATTAATGTGGACACTCCGTTCCTCTCGGGTAGAGTGAACGCGTTCGTCTTTGAGGATCCGATTGCCGATTTAATCGTCGGCAATGTACGCGGAGTGCATAGTGCCGTGGGTGGGGCTGAATCAGAGGCTAAGCATAATCAAACTCCCAAGGGGGATGACCAGAAGGTACATCGTAGACGTGGTTCGTGGTAAGTACCAAATGACATGGTTAAGAGCAGTAGGAACTTATACGAGGGTCCGAAAGCTAGTGATCGCACAGTGTGGGTGCGTAACGTTCCCCTGAGTGCTAGTTGGCGCACACTCAAAAGGGTGTTTAATGTAGTCGCGCCGGTTAGATTTGTGGAGGTACTGTCGTTGCGCGACAATACCAAAATGGCAAGGGTAACTTTCGCGAATAGTTGGGTGCGCGTAAGGCAGTTAGGCAGAAGCATATGTCCTTGCTTCAGAACCATCTGCTGATAGTCCAGCAATAGCTAGAGTTAGGTTTCGGGTTCGGGATCAGTAAGATGTTTCGGTTGACTCGAACCGAACCTTAGAGTCTGACACACGAAACCAGTTCTATTCTGATATCAATATGATGATTTTGTAAACTTGTAAAGATTATGAGATTTCTTGCAATGCATGTTTATGCTATGACATGTTATGCTTTACAATGTATGTTAGTCGAAATTTGTTGCCAGCAGAAACTAGATACTCTACAATACAGAGAGAGTGCCTTGCGATTGTCTGGGCGGTGTCTAAGCTGGCACGTTACCTGTTGGGGGCGCATTTTTTCCTCCAAACAGATCACAAACCACTGCTATTTTTGCAGTCGGCTAAATCCACCATTGCTAAGTTGACACGATGGGCATTATTGCTGCAGCAATTCAACTTTACTATTTTACCTATTCAGGGAGTACATAATATTGTAGCGGATGTCTTGTCCAGGTTATGAAGTTGGTGTGGGACAGGAGCATCCGTAGAGGGTATTTACTTTGATTATGGAAGAAATGTATTATAATCATTAGAGTTGATGTTTAGGAAGATGTATTATGATATATGATGGTTGTGTCATGATGCCATAGAGGCAATATGTATAAAATTATAGTCAACGTATGTTTAAATCGTGTTATAAGATCATGTATATTTCTAGCGTGTAAAAAGGATTCTTTATATTATGAGATGATTGATGTCTTGTTATGGATGCTTAGATGTGTATAATTAATTTGTAACATATAATGTATTTGATAGACTAGGTTTGGACAGTCGTTGCTATTTTTCACGACTACCAGTACCTGGGGCCGATTAGTTCATACTCATATTATGTCTAATGTATAGGGCGAGAAGGCATGAACGACAATGGTGTTGGGCAACTTTGGCATTCTCTAGGTAGATGAGGAAGTGCCGTCTCGGCATTTTGTTCGTCCATACTCCGAAGGGGGTTGGTCGTCACTCCTCCAGTGGAAGAAAACTTCGTTTTCTTTCTTAAGGGGTTGGATGTCACAGTATATATGTTCGACAAAATATTAAGTTGGTTACGCTGAAGAGTGACAACCCTGATCAAATTTAAAACCCGTTTTGGTCATGTAACCTGGACGGAAGTGCGCACGAATTTGGGCGCAAAAAGTTAGTTGAGTTTCTGGCCATCGATCAGGAGAGGTCGCTTGGTGGTTCCCTGTCAGCATTTTGCTGGGATATTGGATGCCATAGTTGTTCTTGATGGTGCTTGTCATTTATTCATGTGGTCAAGATTAGTTTATATAGTTCTAGAACGGTGGTGTAGTTTCTAGCAACATTTTTCGTAGACCATTGATGAGAAGTCATTTGTATTTAAGTATGGAGTTATTAGAATGTAGGACTTAGCTGGTGAGCGAAAGTCATTGTGTTGTTCACTCAGTACGACATACCCGCGAGTTTTGATAATGGTAGATTGAGTCGTTGATTATTGCGAGTTATTGTGGCATTTCTGTTGCATTGTATTGCATATGTATTTCTAGCCGTGTGTGGCTCATTGTGTGCATTGATTTATTAAAGAGGGAACTACCTGCTTAAGGTGTTATTGTAATTAATGTCAGCTATTGTGTGCTGTGGTGATATCCTAAGATATTGAACCAAAGAGAGTATGGATTTGTCATGTGTTAAATCCACAGTATCAACAGTCGTTGTCTGACAGTTATATATCCTTGATAGTTCGGGGCTTAGGAGGGTTTCTTGCAGTGCAAATATGGTTTTGATTCCTTATACTCCCTGTTCACAAAGTTCCGGGACTTTTTTTTATCCGAAAAACCGTTATAAGGAGTTAGGTGATATTAACACAGTACACGTGTCAACCACGTGCCACTATATGTACCAAACCTGAAGTTTGTAATTTCGCGCATGCGCTGTGTGATAGCATATAAGCGGATGTGACCTAGTGCTCGTCGCGTTTCAAAAATTGACGGCAAAATTCAACAACGTGTGTGCATTGATTTCTGCTTTCGTCTAAGAAAAACTGGTTCCGAAACTCTCGAAATTTTGCAAACAGCATTCGGACAGTCCTGTTTAAGTAGATCTAAAACATTTGAGTGGTATTCCCGTTTCAAAAGTGGACTCCGATCCTTTGAAGATGGCTCCCGTCAAGGGAGACCCTCCTTCTCCCACACCGACGAGTTCGAAGCACGTGTGCAAGAAATGATACGCTCTGACCGACATTTGACTATCAGAGAGGTTGCTGATGATATTGGAATATCAATTGGTACGTGCCATAAAATCGTAACTGAAGATTTGCACATGAGACGGGTGTCAGAGAAACTCGTGCCACGCCATCTGACTGAGGACCAGAAGGACGATCGGTTGTCCATTTGCACTGACCTCCTTGCGATAGCAAAAAACGACACAAATTTCATGTCCTCCATAATAACTGGTGATGAAAGCTGGGTGTACGGATATGACCCGGAAACAAAGCAAATGTCCTCCCAGTGGCAAACGCAATCATCTCCTCGGCCGAAGAAGGCACGACAGGTCAAGTCCAATGTCAAGACCATGTTAATAGCGTTTTTCGACAATGATGGCCTGGTTCATCACGAATACGTCCCTATAGGACACAGTGTCAATGCTGAATTCTACAAAACAGTCCTGCAACGCCTCCGCGACGCTTTGCGCAGACATCGCCCTGAGAAGTGGCGCACAGGCATTTGGCTTGTTCATCATGACAATGCACCTGCGCACAGGTCTGTCACCACAAACGCATTTTTGACGAAACACAACATTCCTTTGCTCCCACATCCTCCATACTCACCCGATCTTGCTCCGTGTGACTTTTTCTTGTTCCCGCGACTTAAGAAAACAATGAAAGGTTCTAGATTCGATGACATTGAGCATATTCAAGCCAACGCGACGAGACAAATGAGGGCTATTCCGCAAAGTGACTACCAGAGGTGCTTCCTTCGGTGGCAGGAACGTTGGAATAAGTGTGTACACTCATAAGGGAACTACTTTGACGGAGATAGAACATTCTAGTATATAAGTCTACTTATTCAATTTAAAAAAAAAAGAGTCCCGGAACTTTGTGAAATGGGGTATTGCCTCACAATAGACATCAGGTTCTTCCTGGCACCTCTACAGTTCCACTGAACGACTGTGATAGCTGTATGGTCTAAAGTCTCCATTTTATATGGTTAGCATAGTTATGTTTTTGTTTTTAATTTTGTTGTTTGTTAGTTTCTCTATGTACTTGTTGTTTTATTTTGCCCACCATCTCTCATGTTCTCTACAAACTCCCCATTCCAAGTAAACATTTTACTCCTCACTCTTTCTACTTGGTATGATAGGAGTAGTTCAACTATTTCCTTAATTTTTTCTTCCATATTTTCTTTGTTTTCCTGCTTTTTCAATATTTTGGACTCTTGCCTTTTTTCTTCTGTTAAAAGTGCTCTTTCTATTTCTATTTTCCTTAGGAATTCTTCATTAGACTCTATTTCTGTTATTTTTTGAGGTCTCTCTCTATTGCATGTTGTGCTATTTTAAGTTCTTCTAATACCTGCCTGGCTTGGGTGAGGTTATGTTCTGTCTCTTCTGTGTTGCATACATGCCACACCTCGGAGATGAAAAACCTGTACAAAAAATCCAAAACCCTGTACAAAGACCACAAAACCTGTACAAAGACTGAAAAAAACCTATCAAAAGAGTTAATTCGTGTAAAAATATTTTCAATTACAGTGGGCTGCATTATAAATGAGGCACGGGGTTTTTGCCTTTTAAAGCAGGTCTTCACTTATTTTAAAACCCAACATCTCAATCTCAAGGAGGTTTGCGTTGCACTATGTTGTGCACCTTGCGGCCCAGTGCATCCGTCGTCAGCATGCATTTGTTCGGGACTGCTTCCCTAGCCTCTGGTTTTCCGTGACCTTCCTGCAAGGCAGCAGTTGTTTGACATCAGAGTTGTCTCTCCTAGGAAAGCTGTCTTTCCGGACTAACGAGTCTTTCCTACCTGGGTTTGTGTGAAGTTGTCCTTCTCTTAGGTGGATTGTCAACCAAGACTATCGTGCTCCACATGCACTTATTTTTTTTGTTAGGGTTTACTCCCTTGCTTTAAAGGATAGAGGATAAACAGTGAAGAATGAGATACCATCTATACCACAAATATAAAATTGGTGCAACAGATCTCTTCACGTGCGGTACCAGCCCTATGACAGTCGAACACCTGCTGCAGTACTGCCCAACGCACAGTAATGAGCGGAGTAGCATATGGCAACAACCCACTTCTGTCAACGAAAAACTGTTTGGAGATGTCGGGAACCTTGAGTTAACTACTGCCTTTATTAGAGTCATAAATGTGGAGGTCTGGGGGCGAACGGTGAAGAAGAAGGAAACACAAACAATAAATGTCTGAGTTTATTTTACACTGTAAAAATAATGTGATGGTGTCATCATTTAGTCTATTTATGTGCTTAATTATCACTAACAGACTGGGAAATCCTGTTCAATAGGATCTTATAAAAGAACTCTGAGACACAGTAATAAGGTGAATTTGTTAGAAAACCTGTACAGAAATTAAGTACAGGGTGTACACATCTGAAAACGAAAACATCTTGTACAGATTATGGGTAAACCATAGCATGTGGCATGTATGGTGTTGTTTTCTTCTTTGCTGCTGCTTATGCTTATTACTTTCACCTTCGCTCTGTATTTTCTCCTTTATGTTTTTTACTTCAGTGGTTATTTGTTTTATTTGTTTCTTGATGTTATGTGTTTTTATTTTTTAGAGATCGTTTTTGTGTGCTCCCGCACAGATAGTACATCTTGTTGCACTTTTACAAACATGCTGCGTATGACTTAAGCCTTGACAATATGCGCACTGGAAGATGTTTGGTATGAATATTTCAGTCTTCTTGGTTCTCATGCAAATTTTGACCTCCTTGGGTATTTCTGTACCCTGTATACTCAACACTACCACTAAAGTATTCTTTTGCTGCTTAGTTTTAAATCGTTCTACGTTTTCTATCTTAGTTCCTGTGTAACTTTTACTATGTTTATGTGGATCTCTGCTTCTGTTAAGTTTGTATCGATGCCCTTGATAACGACTTTTCTAATCTCTTTGATCAGTTCCAATTGTATTTTTATTATATGTGGGAGTTGCATTTCTTTAGAGTATTCTTTTAGCTCATTTATTAGGACCTTGGCTTTTTCTGTGCTGTTCAGATTTTTTGTCTATTATTTTTTCCAAGATGACCATGATTTTGTCATCGGGGAGGGCTCTCAGCGTGGCTCCTGTCCCTCCTGTTTGAGTGATTTTAACTCTTTTTCTCTGTGGTTTTGTTTCCTTCAGGCTGTCCTCGGCACTGTTTTTGTTTTCTTTGGTTTCCTGAGGCATTGGTCTGCATTTCCCTCTTTGTCCTTCCTAATGTGTTCTGCGGTTTTATTTCCTGTCCAAGTTGGTGTTCCATTGTTTGTAGCACCTTGCTTTGATGTCCGAATTTCTGTTTCTTTCTCGTTGCTTTTTTGTTTGATTCCGTCTTTATTTACTTTAGAGTTCACTTTTATTTTGTCCTTGATGGTTTCAATTTTGCCCTTAATTTCTGTGTCTTTTAAACCTGGGCCTTTGTTCCTCACGTTGGGAAGAATCCAGACGTATTTTCCACATCTAGTGAAGGTTTTCAGTAAGCCACACAAGACGTATTTCAGATTTTTTTTTTTCTTCTCTCTAACATATTTAAACTAAATTTTGTTAATTACCTCTAGTATTAGTTAATTGCTTTTAACGTTAGTTAATAATTGATAGGAGTATTAGTATAAATAAAAAGTATTAGTGACATAGAATAAATAAGCCTGGGTAGGTCTACCACGTGGGGTCTTCATTTGTGAAGTGCAGTTGACATATTGTTTTTATTTGTGTAATACAGGCATCTTTCATCGTTGAGCCGCGCGTGAACAAAATTAAATTAAATTCAAAATTACTAGGTATCAAATAAGGATAAAGCAATTAGACAATATTTAAAAAAAAAAGTAAAGACAACTCGTATACAACAAAATATTTGTAGCAAAATAAAAATAAGAGCAAATAAGTCTAACACAGTATAACACATAAGGAAGGGAAACCCGAGACCTGTAAACAGTAAATAAATATTAGACAAACATAAAGGTATGTTTTCAGGCAATCGTAAGACATAAAGAAGTAGAACACTAGACAACAGACGTGAGTGGCTTACCCATGACTCGAACCCAGGACCTTCCGTGCGACAACCCCCACCTACCTATGCAATCGAATCACACTATCCTCCCTGCCATTAAGGCACTACCAATAAATGATGCTTCTATGACGGATCATCAGTGCTAACGATGATCAGATTGCAGTCGGGGATGTGAAAAGCTTGGAGCAAAACACCAGCGAAGAAACAAGAACTGACTGCTCATTTAAGTGATGGACCATACAAATATTTACTACTTTATAACTTGTTCCAGGTGGAAATGTTTTATAAAATATGTAGATAAAATACAATAACAAACTTTTAAATAAAACAATTTTTAATAGCAATGTAATTTCACAATGAAATACGTTTGTTTTATATTATTTAATAAATTAATTGGAAATAATTAATTGGTAAAAGTAAAAATTTTATTTAATTTTGTATTTATTTTCCTAATGTTTTGTTACCCTTGCAATAAAAAATAGTTACCTCCCCTTACAAAACAGTGGCAAGGCGTAAAGTAATCGGATTTCGCACGTGACCAGTGTTCGTCATTGTCTTCGGTTGTGTCTTCTCTCTATGTTGTGTTTTTGACATTTCTTAGTTCATCATCAAGCTTTTGTAGTTCTTCAGTTGAACATAGTTTGTAATTCTGTCTTGCCTCTCTGCTAATAGTGGCTGCTTGTATACTGTTAAAAAAAAAAGAAACGCATAGCTACCGAAGGCACACACATAGCCATAATTTTAACATTCAATAACTTTTTTAATTTAATGAGTTAATTGTTCAAATTGCCCACAAGAATACCTTAGGGTTCAACTAATCAATTGGCGATGGCGGCGCGTAAGGACAAGTCCTCGGTGAGGTCGTTGTGCCCAAAGTCCAGCGTCATGCAGTCTATTCCGGACAGTTTGATCAGACACATGACGTCCTGCAGGCAATGACTGGGCAGTTAGGAAGCTGTTGTAAACCTGTCTCTGAGGTGACGAAGCCGAATAAAGCGATCCTCCGCTGCTGTTGTCACTCTGGGTCGTCCACTGCGATGCCGGTCTTCAACTGAGCCAGTGGCTTGGAACCGGTGCCAAAGTCGACTGATGGTACTCTGATGCACGTTTAGATGCCTGGCAACCTGACTTTGACTTTCGCCTGCATGCAGTCGGCCAATAGCAATGTTCCTTAAATTTATCGATAGAGACGCCATAAATGTCTGCTTGAAAATGAACAGAATTTTGTGTGTGTAGCGTTATCCTTTTATAGGGTTTCAGTTGCGTAGTCAGTGAATAGTGTTCACCCCAAATTTTGTTGCTTTCACGTGCGCGCAACATGAGCTGTGGTCAAAGATTGCATCATAAACACTATTGACCACTGCGTTGTAACTATTACAAAAACGAACGCAATTACCAACACATCCAGGTAAAAACGGATAGACTTAATAAGTTTAGCCAGCAGGTGGGCTTGAACATCAATTTAAAGAAGTCAGAAGTCATGACGCTCAATGTGAGCAAACCTGAGCCCATATCAGTAAGGAATAAGCAATTGGTACAGACAGATACCTTCACATACCTAGGAAGCATAGTAACACCAGACGGCGGGGCAGGCAAAGACATCAACATCAGAATGAATAAGGCAAGAACAGCCTTCTTTAGCCTAAACAACATCTGGAAATCCTCCCAATACAGCACAAGCACAAAATTAAGATTATATCAGAGCTGTGTGCTTTCTGTGCTTCTCTATGGTGCGGAATGCTGGAGAGTTACAGAGAAGGAAATGTCGAAATTGTCCTCTTTTCACACAACATGCCTAAGAAAAATTCACCGAATCTTTTGGCCGAATACCATCACTAACCAAGATCTGCTTACTCGTAGCAAGCAAGAGGACATGCACACCATCATAGCTGGCAGACGCTGGAACTGGGTTCGTCATGTCCTCAGAAGAGACCCCGATGCCATCACAAGAACAGCCATGCTTTGGACCCCTGAAGGAAAACGAAAAAGAGGCCGACCAAAAACAACCTGGCAGAGGACTGTGGAGGCTGAGATGCAAAGAATGAACCAGAGTTGGGGCACTGTACGAAGGATGGCCACCGACCGAGAAAAGTGGAATCAATTTGTTGTTGCCCTACAAGACGCCACTAGGCGTGATGGCCACTGACTGCTTTGACGGTCGGCGGCTAAGGATCAAAGAAAGAAGAAGAAGGAGGCGCACAGGAGGCACGGCAGGAGGCGCGTGTATTTTTATATAAGGAAAAGGTGGGGTGTGTCTTTTTATATAGTAATATATTAGTTCGATAATGGTGTTGTTTACAGACAATATTTAGACAATAGTTATACGATATATTTAGACATACAATAGAAAGACGATATATTTAGACAATAGGAAGACGATATATTTAGACATATATTGAGACAACAGTTATACGATATATATTTAGAATAGGAAGACGCTATATTTAGACAATATATTTACAACAGTTAGACATATATTACAACAGTTATATAGACATGGGTAACAAAGAATTTAGTTAATATATTTTTTTTTAATGTAACATTATCATATAGTGCCATTGTATAATATTGACAAATAACACATAGGCTCACATAGTGACATGTACAGTATTTATATTGGAAGACGGGAGGTGTGTTTTCAAAATAAAATTATAGTTAGTTATACATATATTTAGACATATATTACAACAGATATACATACATAGGTAACAAAGAAGGGGGTGACGATGCATGGGTGTAATGTAGCGGGCGGGGTTAGGTTAGGGGGAATTTTTGTGTGATGTTGTATATTGTGTTGTATTGTGTGTTGGTGTGTTTGTTTATACATATATACATACAATATATATAAAAAATATAAAAAATCGACAATGACGGAAAATATAAAAAAGCGATAATGTTGGATTAGGTTACTAAGGGGGGTTTTTGAAGTGAGTGGAGGTTTTTTTGTGCTGGTGTAGGTGACGATGTATAGTGGGGTATAGGGGTTTTTGTGTGCTGTTGTATTGTACTGTTATACATATATATTTATATATAATGCAACAATTAGACATATATAGAGATACAATATATAAAATATAAAATATAAAAAATCGATAATGACGGAAAAATAAAAAATCGATAATTAGTAGGTTACTAAGGGGGTTTTTGAAGCGAGTGGAGGTTTTTTTGTACTGGCGTGGGTGACGGTACATGGGTGTAATGTAGCGGGCGGGGTGGGTTAGGGGACTTTTTGTGTGATGTTGGGTGTGTTATTTAGACATATATACATACATATATACATATATAAAGTATAAACAATCGATAATGACGGAAAATATAAAAAATCGATAATGTTGGCTTAGGTTACTAAGAGGGTTTTTGAAGTGAGGGGAGTCTTTTTGTGGCTGCGTACAGACATGATATAATAGATACAACATGGCATAAAGGAGAATCATTAGAATTTGCATAAAGTGTTGAAGACGTCTCACGTAGTTCTATGTGGGTGTTTTTACATCTAATGTTTGTGTTACACATACATAACAATCTTTAAGCTTTCTAAAAGACATTGGCATACAATGATACGATATGATGCGATATAACCTGCCAAAAATGAGTATTATTGAAATTTACAGAATGTGTGTGGAATACCATTCAAGTAGAGCAATATGGTGTTTTTACATGGGCGGGGTTAGGTTAGGGGGATTTTTGTGTGATGTTGGGTGTGGTTGTTTAGACATATATACATACATATAAACATATATAAATAAAAATAAATATAAATAAATAAATAAATATAAATAAATAAATAAATAAATAAATAAATAAATAAATATATATATATATATATATATATATATATATATATATATATATATATATATATATATATATATATATATATATATATATATATATATATATATATATATATATATATATATATATATATATATATATATATTTAAAATCGATAATGACGGAAAATAAAAAAAATCGATAATGTTGTATTAGGTTACTAAGAGGGTTTTTTAAAGCGAGTGGAGGTTTTTTGTGCTGGCGAGGGTGACGATGTATAGTGGGGTTTAGTTGATGGTTGTGTGTGTGTGTGTATGACTCAGGAGTGCAGTGTTAGAGACTTGCCTATACCAGGGACAACATCTAGAGGTGGGAGTGAAGTGTTAGAGCCTTTACTAGAGCTATTTAGTTGTATATTTTTTTACAACTATTTAGTTATATATTTATTTTACAACATAGAACTATATAGTTAATGATCTCTTTTAAAAGAATACCTGAGTTAAAGAGGAAAATATAAAAATCGATAACGGCGGCTTAGGTTAATAAAGGGGTTTTTTAAGGGAGCGGGTATTGTTTTTTGTGCGGGCGAGGATGACGATGTATAGTGGGGTGTAGGTTAGGGGGATTTTCATGTGTATGACTCAGGATGATATACACAAGGTGTGTGTGTGATGCACCGCACACAACCCGGCAGGGCAGACCCAGTTTTACCTGGGCACCAGAGGAACTCTGGGACGGTTAAGGAGGCCGCCACGATGCTGATTACAGCATCGCGGCGGCTGACTTAACACCACGTGCATCACACATACCTTGTGTATATCATCAATGACAAACTCTCTCTGACCACAGAAATTGCTAGTCTCATTAACAAAGCTGCAGCTACCTTTGCCTGCCTCACATCACGTTTTTGGGGAAACTCCAAACTCGCAACGATGACCAAAGCTGCAATATATAATGCCTGTATCATCAGCTTACTTCTATATGGCAGTGAGACCTGAACAATATATGCTAAGCAAGAAAGAAGGCTCAATACCTTCCATCTACCGTGTCTGCGCCACCTCCTCGGGCTTTCTTCGAAAGATAAAGTGCCAAATGTCGAGGTGTTTTCACGTGATGGCCTTCAAAGTCTGTATACCCGGCTGAGACAGGAAATCCTACGCTGGCTTGGTCATATTAGTCGCATGAAAGATGGTCGCCTTTGCAGAGATGTTTGGGGACTAGCAGATAAACTTGTTTCCGATAGTCTATATTTAGCGCTGACGGCACCCACCCTAACCGACTACAAACAGTATGACTCATTCCTCGATTACATTTGATAAGGATTTTTTAGCGAGCGCAGACCATCGATCGAATTTAACAACGAGTGGTAAAAAGCACGTGCGTGTTGGGTTTTCTTAAAATGGATGAAACTGGCCTCGACATTGTCCCGATTGCAACCTGTAACACTAAGGAGTATCTAGTTGGTACCATAAGCTAGTCTGCTTGTGATATATATCTCTACGGTTGTGTTCAATAAAACTGTCTATTTGGCCTTGTCCAACCTGGCCTTTGGTATTATTTTTTACGTTGGAAACCTCGACTGTGTACGGGTCATTTACATAAAACTAGATGGACATTGGGGTGAGTAGATTTTATTACTCGATGCTAGACCTAGTCGAGTCTCTAACACTTCACTTCCACTTCTCGCTGCTTGCTCTGTTCATGTCTCTAACACTTCACTCCCACCTCTCGATGCTAGACCTAGTATAGTTTCTAACACGCAGTTCCACCTCTAGTTGCTGGCCCTAGTATAGTGACGTCTCTAACACTTCACTCCCACCTCTCGATGGTGGACCTGTTCATGTCTCTAACACTTCACTCCCACCTCTAGATGTTATAACTGTTTGTAAAATATATATTGTAATATGTACGTATAACTGTTGTATAAATAAACAACACATAACACAATACAATACAACACACCACACCATAACCCACCCCCACACACACACACACACGCACGCACGCACACACACACTCACAGACGCACAACCACGCACGCGAGCGCTCACACACACACCCAGACACTCATGGTCATACTTTACTGAAGAGGTGGTGTGATAACGACAGACACTAGCGCTCATACCTCGTTGAAGGTGGTGTCCATTGTTCCCACCAACTGGGTGTACGTGACAAGAAGTGATGAAATGCTTAAACCGTTGGAAAGCGGGCTGAAGACCGCAACTGTAAGTTTTTACCGAGGCCAGCTTTTGTTACACGTGCGAAAATACTTTGGTGAGTCATATCTAAAGTTTCCTACCAAAACCGGTGGTCACATTTCTATCACCTCACGGGCACATTTCTATCACTCCACGTGTACATTTCTATCCCCTCACAGGAACATTTCTATCACCTCACAGGCACATTTCTATCACCTCACGGGTACATTTCTATCACCTCACGGGTGCATTTCTATCACCTCATGGGCACATTTCTATCACCTCACGAGCACATTTCTATCACGTCACGGGCACATTTCTATCACCTCACATGCATATTTCTATCACCTCACGGGTACATTTCGATCACCTCACAGGCACATTTCTATCACCTCATGGGTACATTTCTATCACCTCATGGGCACATTTCTATCATCTCACAGGCATATTTATATTGGAAAATAGACTTAAAACGTCTAACGGTAATAAATATTTTGACACCGATAAGAAATATTTAAAGAAGTATTTGCCAGTTGATCTATTTACCTACAGGTTGGACCCTTTGCGCAGGCCTGTGAGAAAATTTTGGGACCATCTTTGGTGCTTGGAAGAAAAGTTTTTACTAAAATTTGAAAATTGCAGGACAAAACGTAGATACCCGTTTGATAACTGGAACAAATACTTAGTTACATTTATTTAATGTACTACCTTTCCGTGGTCGCCGCATGTTTGAACCGCTTGAGAGACAATATAAAACCTATCACCAGATGTCGCCCGTATGAAAAAAGTGAAAACTTAAGTCGCGGGGATTCGAACACACGAACGAAGGAATGTTTCTTTTATAAATTTCTACTATTGATCGATTGCGTTTTGACCTTGTGACGTGAACATAAATTTACGCGCGATGTTTTGCGCGGGTCATCGATCTGGTTCCAAAACAAGGGAGGGTAAAAGCCCGTGTTTGAACTTTATTAAAAATGAATGAAACTGGCCTCGAGATTGTTCGAGTTACAGACTGCAACACTAAGGAGGATCTAGTTGGTGCCATAAGCTAGTCTGCCTGTGACATGTATCTCTAGGGTTGTGTTCAATAAAACAGTCTATTTGGCCTTGTCCAGCTTTTGATATTATTTTTTATGTTGGCGAATATGGCTGTGTGTTGGGGTCACTTACATACCACTATATGGGTGAGTGGATTTATTACTTATGATATACTATAAATAATAAAGAAAACTACCACGTGACCCAGTGCCCGTCTCAATATGTAGTTACAATCACCCAACAACGGGGAATTCCCTGTCATATTTTTACATCACAAAAATAGCTGCCTCCGACAATTACAAACGGTACCTCTCATCGTCTTATATTCTCAATACCTACACGCCAACACAACACAAAAATTAAAATCATTCCCACCACTCCTTAGTCATCTTCCTCTATAACAAAGACAGCAATATCACTTGATTAAAAAGTCATATGGGTTCTGTTTCCTGCTGAAAAAATTCGTAATTTCCTTTGATCAGTGAACGCGTGGCCACACCGCTGCACATGAGCCAATCGATCTTTGGCGTAAACATAAAACGAACGTTTTGCGGGTTTCTCACAACAGAGAGATCCAAAATCAATATTTTTGTTTCCACAGCGCTCGATGCTGGCCCTGCTATAGTGACGTCTCTAACCCTTCACCCCACCTCTTCATGTTGGCTTTAGTACAGTCAAGTCTCTAACACTTCACTCCACCTCTTCATGCTAGACCTAGTATAGGTAAGTCTCTAACACTTCACCCTTACCTCTTCCTGCTGGCCCTGCTATAGCGACGTCTCTAACACTTCACCCCCACCTCTTGATGGTGACCCTAGTCAAGTCTCTAACACTGCACTCCACCTCTTCATGCTGAACCTCGTATAGCCATGTCTCTAACACTTCACTCCCACCAACCGATGTCTTTAATCTACCACCAAAAAAACAGAGACCTACACACACGCACACACACACAAAATGGTATAGTCAAGTCTCTAACACTACACTCCCACCTCTAGACGTTGGCCCTAGTATAGTGACACGTCTCTTTCACTCCCACCTCTAGATGTTGTACCTAGTATAGGCAAGTCTCTAACACTTCTCTCCCACCTCTCAATAATGGCCCTATCATAGTAACGTCTCTAACACTTCACTCCACCTCTTCATGTTAGACCTAGTATAGACAAGTCTCTAATACTTCACTCCCACCTCTCGATGCTGGTACACCCGCCTGTTACAACCCAAAACACACACACAATCACACCCGCATATCCGCACTTCCACACACACAGACCCATAACCACGCATGCGAGCGCCCACACTCACACACACACACACGAACACACACGAGCACTCAAATAGGTAAGTCTCTAACACTTCACTCTCACCTCTTGATGCTAGACCTGGTATAGGCAAGTCTCTAACACTTCACTCCTGAGTCATACACTTAAAAATCCCCCCTAACCTACACCCCACTATACATCGACATCCTCGCCCGCACAAAAAACAATACCCGCTCCCTTAAAAACCCCCTTAGTAACCTAAGCCGCCGTTATCGATTTTTATATTTTCCTCTTTAACTCGGGTATTCTTTTAAAAGAGATCATTAACTATATACTTCTATGTTGTAAAATAAATATATAACTAAATAGTTGTAAAATAAATATATAACAAAATAGCCATAGTAAAGGCTCTAACACTTCACTCCCACCTCTAGATGTTGTCCCTGGTATAGGCAAGTCTCTAACACTGCACTCCTGAGTCATACACACACACACAACTATCAACTAAACCCCACTATACATCGTCACCCTCGCCAGCACAAAAAACCTCCACTCGCTTCAAAAAAACCCTCTTAGTAACCTAATCCAACATTATCGATTTTTTATATTTTCCGTCATTATCGATTTTTTATATTATATATATATATATATATGTATATATATATATGTTTATATGTATATATATATATATATATATATATATGTATATATATATATATATATATATGTATATATATGTATATATATGTATATATGTATATATGTATATATGTATGTATACAGAATATGAAAACTTCGATGTAAAAAACACCCATTTTAAATTGCTGGAGATGTTTTCCACATAGTCTAATCTCAATTGGGCTCTGTTTACTATACCAAACGAGTATTGTATTTGATGCTATATTTAATATCTCACTCCATTAGCTGTCAAAGCTTGTTATGGCAAACAAAAATTCTCTTAACACCCCCATGTAAAAACACCATATTGCTCTACTTGAATGGTATTCCACACACATTATGTAAATTTCAATAATACTCATTTTTGGCAGGTTATATCACATCATATCGTATCATTGTATGCCAATGTCTTTTAGAAAGCTTAAAGATTGTTATGTATGTGTAACACAAACATTAGATGTAAAAACACCCACATAGAACTACGTGAGACGTCTTCAACACTTTATGCAAATTCTAATGATTCTCCTTTATGCCATGTTGTATCTATTATATCATGTCTGTACATATTAATGTATTTTTGGAGAATAAAGATTCTGATATATATGTCTAAACAAACACACCCAACATCACACAAAAATCCCCCTAACCTAACCCCGCCCGCTACATTACACCCATGCATCGTCACCCACGCCGCCACAAAAAGACTCCCCTCGCTTCAAAAACCCTCTTAGTAACCTAAGCCAACATTATCGATTTTTTATATTTTCCGTCATTATCGATTGTTTTTATTTTATATATGTATATATGTATGTATATATGTCTAAATAACACACCCAACATCACACAAAAAGTCCCCTAACCCACCCCGCCCGCTACATTACACCCATGTACCGTCACCCACGCCAGTACAAAAAACCTCCACTCGCTTCAAAAACCCCCTTAGTAACCTACTAATTATCGATTTTTTATTTTTCCGTCATTATCGATTTTTTATATTTTATATTTTATATATTGTATGTCTATATATGTCTAATTGTTGCATTATATGTAAATATATATGTATAACAGTACAATACAACAGCACACAAAAACCCCTATACCCCACTATACATCGTCACCCACACCAGCACATAAAAACCTCCACTCGCTTCAAAAACCCCCCTTAGTAACCTAATCCAACATGATCGCTTTTTTATATTTTCCGTCATTATCGATTTTTTATATTTTTTATATATATTGTATGTATATATGTATAAACAAACACACCAACACACAATACAACAACACAATACAACATCACACAAAAATTCCCACAAACCTAACCCCGCCCGCTACATTACACCCATGCATCGTCACCCCCTTCTTTGTTACCTATGTATGTATATCTGTTGTAATATCTAAAAATATATCGTCTTCCTATTGTCTAAATATATCGTCTTTCTATTGTATGTCTAAATATATCGTATGACTATTGTCTAAATATTGTCTGTAAACAACACCATTATCGAACTAATATATTACTATATAAAAAGACACACCCCACCTTTTCCTTATATAAAAAGTCACGCGCCTCCTGAATGTTTGCTATATAAAAGTCACGCGCCTCCTGATTGCGCTTCATTTCCGCCATGACATACTACTACTAACGCGCCCTCAGATAGCTATGCGTTTGTTTTTTTGAACAGTATAGTATCATTTTGTTTAGGCTTTCAACCATTGTTTTTTAACTGATGCGCGCGTGAGTGTAAACGTGTGTTAATACTTTTACATAACCTGTGTGCCGCATTTATGTTGATACCCAGTGAAACCATTTTATTTGTGTTAGACAAGAAATAAATATACGCACAAGACATAACAACAGAAACAATTAACAGGGACATAAAGAAAATGAAATATGAAATTGAAAATTCGAAAAAAAAAAAAATCAACTGTATTGAGAAAATGTCTTATATCTTTCGTAATAATGGACCATGTGACTGATGTAACAACTGTTACACGTGATCTGACTTGACATGTCCCATTACTCTTGATCACCACATACGATGAGCGTGTGACATGTAGTTGTTTCTTTTATATTTTGAATGTTAGTCTGTTTAAGTCCGTCACAAGCAGAGTTGTCCATTAATCTTTTTTTTCCCCATTTTATTTCTTTTTCTATTTGATCTGTTATCTATTAGTTAGTACTATGATGTGAAGAAACGTATTTGGCTACGTGATTTATGTGGCCATTTTGCATGTCAGCTTCGTCTCTTTACTGTTGTGAGGTTGTCTTCACGTGGTCTTATAGCACATTTCTGTGTTTTTGTAAGATTTTGTTAATAACTTGTAGTTGTTGGCTTTTGGTGATAATTTTATGTACATTCATTAATACATAGCTGTTTTTTGCAGGCATACCCAGATATAAAATACCTTGTGACCTAGTTATAAGGTTATTAGTAAAACAAGACAGAGGCAAGTCTGACGCCATGAACGATCGAATGAACAGTAATACCAGAGAAGATGACTGTGCAAGCTAGACCTGGACAGGCATGTGTGGCAGCGCCACTGGTTATTTAGCTGTAGATGGTTTCAATTTTCAACTGTTTTGAAATGTTTTAGTACTGGCGTTGTGTATTGAACAGTCATTAAATGGCAAGGCATGTGTTTTGATCGTAAAGTGTAATCTCTAGCGTTGTGTGTTATGCAACAACCCAGCAGGTTCGTTCTTCCGGATGAGAATACTGCTACGTGTTGGTGTTGATTTGCGTTTAGTGGCCCTTAATGTGGGAGAAGAACGTATTCTTTGATTGACAATTTTATTCTTTGGTATTAAAGTTAGAAATGAGGTATCTGAGGAAGGTGGTTGAAGTAACAAGAAGTGTCATGGTCCGCAACCAGACAATACGTCAAGGCCTAAAAACCCAACCCCTACAGACCCAAGTAGAACAGTCCCAACTGAGATGGTTTGGCCATGTCTGCAGAATGGGAAACTTAGAGCAAGGGATCCAGACCCAAAGTCCGCTGGGAGGACGACATTAGACAATCTTTGAAGGACCGAGAACTAGAATGAAATCAAGCCAGGAGGAAGACAGCCGATAGAATAGTATAGCGCTCTCTCTTACAAACCTCTACACCTCACGGTAGAAGAGGAATGACTAAGTAAGTAAAGTAAGGTATTAATGTCTTTTCTTTGTTACTTTCTGGTCTCTAATTCTCCAGCTGTTTCTGCTGAGTTAGATTTTGTGGTCGTGTAGCTTTTCTGTATTGGCAGGTAATAAAAGTCTTAAGGCCCTATATCATGTAAACGTTCATAAGCACGACTGTTCAACATCACAAATCACCAGAATGAAAACTTCAACGATCACAGGCACATCTACTGTTACGACAGATAACAACTGAAGCACAGACGACATGTATCATTAAACGTCACCACAGATTGTGCAGGCAGTGTGTGGAAATATATCCAGGACAACGTTTTAAGGCTTGTATATTGGTGTTACATCTCTGCTCATTTCTGAAATCTTGTTACAGCAACGTTTGACAATAACATGGAAATGAATCAATAACTTCTCAAAAATGCAGAACTGTCCTGTCTTCGTCCTTAATAAATGGCAACAGCAGCTTTTAAGAGGAATTAAGCTGTCACAGTTTCTCTTTCCTGCAAATCTATTGTTATCTTCCTTCTGACTTGGAGAATGGTGGTACCACGCTGTCTACGACTAGTCGACAAGAAATAGTCCGTTAACTATTGCAATGTTCTTGTAAACGTTCTGTTTAAAGCAGGCACAAGCTATCAAATATTTCAGAATAGAAGAACCTTACTGTGCAGGTTGTCTCCCAGACAATAGTATAGAACATTTCTTGTTAAAATGTAAGAGTTATGAACAAATGAGAATACCAATATTAGATTATTTGCATGCATCAAACTTACCTATAAATATAGAAGAGGTATTAAGAATAGACAGACCTAGGGAACGGAATCATATAGTCAAACAATATTTAACACGAACATATGTTAATATATATAGTGGCTGGGAATGTGAAGGTCTGATGCTGTTCTTACAATGCAAATGACTTGTAACAAATGAAAGTCAATTAAATATCTGTTAAAGTCAGTTATATAACTGGAACCACCAGGCCTTTACACCCCTCCACTTTAATATTATTCTTGTTCAGAGTTTCATCTTGATTTTGTTCCTTTTTTTATAATTTATTTAATGTATAAGCATAATTGTGATTGTCCCTATTTACAATGATTTGACAAATGTGATGCCACTTTCTCATATCCGCAGTTGTTCATATTATTTGGAATTGAAAACAGTATATATCCTAAATATAACCCATCAGAGGTTGAAAGACATATTTTTCTTCATTAATCTTGAAAAAAAAAAAGTTATCAAAATAACTCTCCTTGGAAACAAAGACGGGCGCCGATGACTTAGAGCTGATTGTTGAAGAGTTGTTGTCTATTGAAAGGTTCTTTATTCGTTCTGTTTCTAACTAACAATTTCAGCAGTTCTTATGGTCTAAAAGATGGTGAAAGGAATATTCGACAGAGATGAACAGAACAGCGTGAAGCGTAGGACAGGATGATGAATACCCACAGGACCTCTGGGTCCGAGTATACATGGATGGGTCAGCCCAGAATGCAGTAACGAATGGAGGAGCAGGAGTGTACATAAAATATCCAAACAACACTAGGGATACGGTCAGAGTACCAGCCTGGGAATTCTGTAACAACTATGATGCAGAAATCCAGGTAATCAAGGTGGCAACTGAGAAACTGTTGAACACCAATCTCGGTCCACAGCCTGTAGTCTTCCTGACAGATGCAAGATCAGCTCTCCAAGCCCTTCAGTCCAGAAAATTACCAGGTATACAAGCCCTACTTACCATGCACACACAGATAGATCAGCAACAAATGTACTGGTGCAGAAAAAAGGCTGTCAGTGGCGACAGGACGATTCTCCAGCAACTTCAGAGCAGAAGCAGAGGCCTTGAAAACTGCAGCAGAGGTTATATTGACAGAATAAAGGGCAGAGAGACAAGTTGCTTTCTTTACTGATGCACAGTCAGTAATTGCAACGTTGAAAAGCCAAAATAATACAGACTTATATGATCTCAGAGTAGTGCTCCACAAACTTTGTCAACGATTCAAAAGTGTTGTGATCCAATGGATCCCATCTCATTGTAACATAGCCGGCAATGAAGAGGCTGACAGAATGGCAAAAGAATGTTCACATCTACCTCAGCCTGATGCAAGCATAACTTTTGAGGAGGCAAAGAGTTTTATCAGAATCAGTTACAGAAACAAATGTAATGTAGAACATCCAGGGCACACACAGAATGATGCTTACTACTTGCTCCACAGAAGAGAACAAGTGGTAATCTTCAGACTCCGCACTGGCCACAACAGATTGAGATACCATCTATTCAACAAGCTAAAGATAGGAACTACCGATCAGTGTAACTGTGGCACTGATAAAATGACTGCTGAACATCTGCTTCAAGGTTGCCCCTTATATGTGGTACAGAGAAAGCGCATATGGCCGACACCAGCTCCTTTCGTGGAAAAGCTTTACGGGGATTCAAATAGCCTCAAACTGACTACTGCTTTCTTTGAGAACATTCAAGTGGACGTCTGAGAGTGTACGAAGAAGAAGAAGAAGAACTGTGCAACCAGCGTGTGGTAAAGTGGGATGTTATAAATATTTATAGGGGACTTAGTGTACTGACTGAGATCAGCTGTGAAGGTATCTATATCTAATAAGAGTAGTGTATTATAGATAACCTTACTTGCTGCCACATATGTATACCTCAGTCAGAATTATTCTGGACTAGTGTGCTGACTACGTTATATGTCTAGGGTATGTGTATGATGAAGTGTAAGTCATAACAACAAGAGACAGATAAACAATTTAATTTATTCCACCACACTTGACAACACTGTGACACTCACATACATAAAACACTCTACGAGGATATCTTAAAGGAGTCACTGATAACTTTTCAAATAACAATATGTATTCAGTGCTGTCATGAATGTATATGTGTCCTGATTCAAATACAAAGGGAACCAGGAATCACAATCAATTTTAATTACAAATTATATGTACAGAATTTATTAATATGAATCTTGTAGTGACATATATTATTAATATTATCCTATGTGTGTCAGTTGTGTAGTAGTAATATGAGGTAATACTGGTTTTGTTTTGTTCAAGCTCTGTTGGTATTTGTCATCATGACTTCAATAGTTTGTTTCTATTGGAACTAGTATTGGAGATGTTCTCAGTTCCTGGTATTAAAACAATTAAATTCCCCTCTTAATTTTAGTTTACAATGTCATTTTAAGATGGGGTACATAATGTTGAGCTCCATGGCCACACTCTCTTATCTTTCGTGATGACTGCAGTAAAAGCCCCCTCTGCTCGATTACTTTAATGAGTTCTGGAGCCACCCCACTGGTTGCTATATGGACCAAGGAGTATGCTGTCCGCCTCTGGCTTCAGCAAAGCTCTGACCAGGTGCTGCTCAATAACTTTAAGACCACGGTCCCTGAAACAAGAAGGTTGTACCTCCTACTTCAGAACTATTTATACTTTATTTCTACACTGAGCACAATACATCACAAACATTGAGTTCAGAGCGTTAGGCCAACTGTCAGCTTCATCTGAAATACTTTATACCAGTATTTCCCTCCCTAATGGTTACTACGCCTCTGCAATTCCAGCATTATTTCTTTCTAGTCAATAATCTAGGTGTCAGGGTACTGTTTGGCCATTCCATGCAGTTTTACTTTCCTCCGACACCTTCTGTTCAGGCTGGATCACTATAGGCTTTACATTATGTTCGCTACTGAACTACACATATATACAGACATAAATTATCAATTTACATTCAATTTTCATTAAAAGATATTGAATATTTCAAGCTTACCACAATTCATGGAATAATAAACAGTTTCGTTGACTGGCAATGAATATAGCACAACTCCGATCTGCCGATGTCCCAGGCTTTATTTTATAAAAAATATACACTGGTGCTCAACGCACTGCTTCTTAGTAGGTTTATTACAAGATGTGGCAATGAACAGACGCTCTGAATTGAGTATATTCGCAGCTCTACCCAATCAAACCATGTCTACACATCTTTTCAAAAAAAGTACCCCCTTTTCACGTTTCCCCTGACAACACAAGATAGTATTTATAGCCCGACCAATCGTGATTAGTCTTACATTTGTTGCGCTCCAATCAAATAGGAGTTAACATGGTAGGCTATTTCCGTAACGTAATGTTTTTTCAAACACGTTATAAAAAAATTTTATGAGCAGAAATGATTTCATGCTGTCAGGCACCCCCACTATTTTATTTTGGTTATAATTTGGTAATTCCTAGACTATTTGCGTAACGTTTTACATATTCTTTGTCAGCAAGCCCTAAGGAACCCAAATATATAAGTTTAATGGAGCTAAGTGGCTGCGTTCAAAATATGTATTTTCTAGGATAGTCGTGTAGTTGTTTTTTTTATTTTTTATGTTAGAACCGCCACCTGTCCTGCTGTACTGTCAGACTAATGTCAGGATTTCGGACATAAAACAGTAGAATGTCAGGTTTCCCCAATAAGCGTTTTTCAGGATTTTAAAACCTAACTCTGGTATGGGTATTGGCTTTTTATCACTGTCGATCTGAAAAAAAAAGTATTGCTAGTGGCCTTACACGCGTGATGGCAGCAATTGTGTATCGCGCGACGCGTGTTTAGTATTGCATGCTTCCTGCCTTCATTCGCCCCTCTCTCTCTCCTGCTTTATCTGTCTTTTAGTTACGCCGTGTATGGAATGAATGAAATATTAAACCCAGGTCATTGATCAGCTTGCGTATCTCAAGGTTTTTCCAAGAAATACAGTACACGTTTCATTGAAGAAAGCGGGTAATAATACAGTAGGCTTTTACTATCAACGTGAAAGCGTTACAATTTGCAGACGAAGTAAAAAACAAGGGGGATTTCGAGTACAGTCATTGTGACAGCACTGTTCTTTACCATTCTTCTTTCCTTTTATTCAATTTATTTGTTATGCTTTACATTTACCTTTTAATTTATATATGTGGATTAGAATATTTCATGACATCTCCCCTCTTAAAACAGACATTATATGTCAGTCCTTTATTCTATATACACATAGAGAAATTTATTATTATTTCTGGGGTTTACGGTGATTCTCATCACACGGATGGCGGCTTAAAAAATCCGCTCCCAAATTTGTTTTTCCAGATATATACTCAATGCTAAAATTATATGGAGCCAAAAGTAAGGACCATCGGAGTAACCTAGAGTTCTCATGCCTAGCCTGTGCTAGAAACGATAAAGGTTTGTGATCCGTTTGCAACTTAAATGCCTTCCCATACAGATAAATATTGAATTTCTTTATTGCCCATATTACTGCAAGACATTCTTTTTCGCTAGTTGAGTAGTTGAGTTCAGCTTTATTCAACTTTCTGCTAGCATATGCCACTGGGCTTAATTCCCCATCCAATGCATCTGATTTCTGTAGTAGAGTTGCACCTAACCCAATATTACTGGCATCCGTCCTTACAATGAATTCTTGACTTAAGTCAGGTAATTTCAAAATAGGTTTGCTTGTGAGCTTTTCCTTCAATTCCTGGTAAGCCATTTCACATTGTGGTGTCCATGTAATGCGATCTGGATGTCCTTTACGTGTCAAATCAGTTAACGGTGCACATATGGAATTAAAGTTTTTGATATACTTCTGGTAGAAAGCACATAATGAGACAAAGGATCTCACGTCCTTCTTGGTTTGTGGTCTCGGGGCTTTCTGTAGTTTCTCTAAATTCTTTGGGTCAGGGGTCATGTTTCCCTGATAAACTGTGTGTCCCAAAAATTCCAATTCTTTACATCCAACGCAACATTTGGTTGGTCGGGCTGTTAAATTCGCCTTCCTAAGTCGATTAAACAGCATGTTCAGAGAGTCAACGTGTTCCTCAAATGTTTCTGTTGCTATGAGGATATCATCCATAAAATTTGTTATACATGGATTATTCAGAGGGTCCAATAATTTTCTCATCATTCTAGAGAAGACACTAGGCGCATTCTTCAATCCAAATGGCAATCTATTAAACTCATAGTGTCCTTCTGAGGTACTAAAAGCTAGGTATGGTCTAACCTCAGGCTTTACTGGAATCTGATAGTATCCTTTACTCAGATCCACTTTTGAGAAATATTTAGCTTTATTTAGTCTGGCAAACAGCTGATTTGTATCCGGCAATGGATCCACCTGTCCTTCTGTAATCGCATTCAGTCTCCTGTAATCTATACAGAGTCTATGTTCTCCAGAGGGCTTCCTTAAGAGTACAACACCGGAACTATACGAGGATTCACTGTGTGAAATAATTCCTTCCTTCAACAGATAGTCTATCTCTTCCTTCAAAGCTTTCTCCTTAGCAAACGGAATCGAATATGGTTTCATACAGACAGGTGTGGGGTCTATCAGTTTCATATCATATTCCAATAGGTTTGTATGCCCTGGTCGGTCTGTTAACACCTCTGCATGATTATTTAGAACCTGTTGCACTCTCTCTTTCTGAGTTTTCGTTAAATGTGTACTGATTTTCACCTGTGCTGCTGTCTCACAGGGGTGTAATGGATATTCAAATGATGAAAGTGGTTCCTTTTTCATCTCCATGGCGATGGACAAGGTCAACAAGTGTGTCTCTTCCTGATGTTCTCTTTCCAAATATTTCTTCAGGAGATTCACATGATAGATTTTTTCTTTCCCCTTCTTATCTATCTTATAATTTGTTCTAGACACCTTCTCTAGAACTGTATATGGACCCTGCCATCCAATTTGTAACTTATTCTGACTCCCGGGCAAAAGAAGCAGTACCTTCTCTCCCACAGCCAAATTTCTGTCTTTCGCCTTCCTGTTATAATAGGCAGCATGTTTCTTCCTGGCTTGTTTCAAATTTTCATTGGCAAGTTTCCAGCCAGCTTTTAAACGAGTGGTCAGCTCATTCACATATTGGTATGAAGATGTAATGTTTTCCTCTGCCTTTTCATCAGTCCACGTTCTTAACAAAGCTTCGAGTGGACCTTTTATTTTGTGGACCTCTTTGTCCATGCACCGGTATGGTCTCTTCCACTCGAAGCTCTATAGTGATGATTGTTCCTCCCAGAATTTTCATGCACAAAACGACCGCTACCAATTTTTCTCTTGGGGCTGTCTCCCCACTTAAAATTCTTGATGAGAGATTTCCTCTCTACATCCTCTTCCTCCAGTTTGTTTAAGTCCGATTGAGGGATTGTCGGCTTATCCTGGGGTAAGACATCTGTTTGCACTCTCCGCATAGTGGCCATTGTAAAACAGTTAAGTGAAGCTTGTCCGTGAAAAGGGGCTTCCCATTCCCTTTGGTCCACTTTATCAAATTTATTTTTCTGTTTATTATCAGGCCTAATTTTGCCCCGTGGCGTGTCCAGGTCCTGATCAATGTTCCCACTTGTGGGTGTTCCCTCATGTGCTATGCTACACCTTTCTACAAAATTCTCAATGTCCCATCTTGCTTTGGGCCAATAATAATTGTGAGCCACCTTTTGAATGATGGTACCTATTTTCTCATCGTCCCCATCTGGTTTCACATGTAGGCTCCTTATTAATTCTGTCCTATATCTCTTTGGAAGAACCAGCTGTCCGTGACCATGGGATCTAGTTCCGGCCTTCCTATACATCAACTTGTTTTTCATGTAAAAATCTCCCTTGCCTGGAGTTGTATGACAAGTTGACAATTTCCTGAAACAAGGCTTGAGGGTTTTATCCCCAGCCTGTGCCTTCCTCATCTCATCTGGAGTGGTATTCAACATAATATCCTCCTCCTGTCTTGAGGTCGACCTGACCTGAAGGGTGGCCATATACACAGGTTTCCTTCTACACCGGTCAGTGTCATGATTGTCCATCTGACAATTCTTACACCACCTTTTTCCTTGGTTGAAAGATTTTCTTTCATCATATTTCCTTTCATCGAATTGTGGGGTTTTATTTTTATTTTCATACCGTGGCCTATCAAACTGGTGCTTACCTTTGTTTTGATCCCTAGGATCAAATTTATTAAAGTTCTGTGGTGCCCTAAAGTTATCCACTTGTTTCTTTTTATTACCTGTTACCTCTGCTTGAGCTGCTTGATACCTTTCAGCAACATTTAGCAACTCACCCAGCCTCTCTGCACCTTGTTCCATGAGAAACTTTCTCAGGTCTGGAGCCATGGACTCTCTTAATTGCTCTATAAGGACCATTTCCTTAAGATCTTGGGTTTTCCCCAGAGAAGTCCATTTCTCCAAGTATGTCTCTATTCGTGCAGAGAACTGGTGATAGGTTTCACCTGACAGTAGTTTAGCATTCCTAAATTTTTTCCTATAAAATTCTGCGTTCTTTTCATATCTTAACAAAAGAGCCTGCTTTAGCATGTCATAATTTTCCTGATCACCTCTGCTCATTTTTGCAAAAACTTCATAAGCGTAGCTAATAGTTCGTATCTATTTAAAAAGCTCTCAATATCATCGTCTTTCTCAACAAAATGATCTAAATGAAAATTCATAGCTGAGGTTGAGGCTCATTGGCTAGCAGTGGCATCAGAGGCAAAGGGACTGGCACCATTTTCAGGAGCATGGCCTTGAAACTCAAACTCCCTTAGTCGTAACTCATGTTCCCTTTGTAATCTCTTCTCCTCCTTTTCTGCTTCCCTCTCTGCAGCTAATCTCTTGTCTTCTCTTTCTGCAGTCAATCTTCTTTCTTCTGCTTCCAATTTCTTAGCCTCAGCCTCAATCTGCAACCTCTTAATCTCTTTTTCTGCCTCTATTCTCTTATCTTCGGCCAATCTTTCAGATTCTAATTTTCTTTCGGCCTCTTTTTCTAATCTTCTTTCTTCTCGTTCAATATATTTGTCGCATTCAGCAGTGACATAAGAAATCATAATTTGCCCGTCCATTCCTAACTCTTTCGCAGTCTGTACAGCAGCAGATCGAAATTTTGCCAAGTCGGCCATTGTCTAACAGAAAATGTCTAAATTATTTAACTAAACAATTTTATCTATGACTAATTAACTTAGGACAACACAGGCACTGTGAGCTCAACCTTATTTATTTTCACCCAAGGATACCTTTTTAATTCTTATTATTCCCTGAAGTGAATTACCTCCAATATTTGTAATAGGGAAAGATTCAAAATCTCGAGAGCGAGACCCCAATATATGTGGTAAAGTGGGATGTTATAAATATTTATAGGGGACTTAGTGTACTGACTGAGATCAGCTGTGAAGGTATCTATATCTAATAACAGTAGTGTATTATAGATAACCTTACTTGCTGCCACATATGTATACCTCAGTCAGAATTATTCTGGACTAGTGTGCTGACTACGTTATATGTCTAGGGTATGTGTATGATGAAGTGTACGTCATAACAACAAGAGACAGATAAACAATTTAATTTATTCCACCACACTTGACAACACTGTGACACTCACATACATAAAACACTCTACGAGGATATCTTAAAGGAGTCACTGATAACTTTTCAAATAACAATATGTATTCAGTGCTGTCATGAATGTATATGTGTCCTGATTCAAATACAAAGGGAACCAGGAATCACAATCAATTTTAATTACAAATTATATGTACAGAATTTATTAATATGAATCTTGTAGTGACATATATTATTAATATTATCCTATGTGTGTCAGTTGTGTAGTAGTAATATGAGGTAATACTGGTTTTGTTTTGTTCAAGCTCTGTTGGTATTTGTCATCATGACTTCAATAGTTTGTTTCTATTGGAACTAGTATTGGAGATGTTCTCAGTTCCTGGTATTAAAACAATTAAATTCCCCTCTTAATTTTAGTTTACAATGTCATTTTAAGATGGGGTACATAATGTTGAGCTCCATGGCCACACTCTCTTATCTTTCGTGATGACTGCAGTAAAAGCCCCCTCTGCTCGATTACTTTAATGAGTTCTGGAGCCACCCCACTGGTTGCTATATGGACCAAGGAGTATGCTGTCCGCCTCTGGCTTCAGCAAAGCTCTGACCAGGTGCTGCTCAATAACTTTAAGACCACGGTCCCTGAAACAAGAAGGTTGTACCTCCTACTTCAGAACTATTTATACTTTATTTCTACACTGAGCACAATACATCACAAACATTGAGTTCAGAGCGTTAGGCCAACTGTCAGCTTCATCTGAAATACTTTATACCAGTATTTCCCTCCCTAATGGTTACTACGCCTCTGCAATTCCAGCATTATTTCTTTCTAGTCAATAATCTAGGTGTCAGGGTACTGTTTGGCCATTCCATGCAGTTTTACTTTCCTCCGACACCTTCTGTTCAGGCTGGATCACTATAGGCTTTACATTATGTTCGCTACTGAACTACACATATATACAGACATAAATTATCAATTTACATTCAATTTTCATTAAAAGATATTGAATATTTCAAGCTTACCACAATTCATGGAATAATAAACAGTTTCGTTGACTGGCAATGAATATAGCACAACTCCGATCTGCCGATGTCCCAGGCTTTATTTTATAACAAATATACACTGGTGCTCAACGCACTGCTTCTTAGTAGGTTTATTACAAGATGTGGCAATGAACAGACGCTCTGAATTGAGTATATTCGCAGCTCTACCCAATCAAACCATGTCTACACATCTTTTCAAAAAAAGTACCCCCTTTTCACGTTTCCCCTGACAACACAAGATAGTATTTATAGCCCGACCAATCGTGATTAGTCTTACATTTGTTGCGCTCCAATCAAATAGGAGTTAACATGGTAGGCTATTTCCGTAACGTAATGTTTTTTCAAACACGTTATAAAAAAATTTTATGAGCAGAAATGATTTCATGCTGTCAGGCACCCCCACTATTTTATTTTGGTTATAATTTGGTAATTCCTAGACTATTTGCGTAACGTTTTACATATTCTTTGTCAGCAAGCCCTAAGGAACCCAAATATATAAGTTTAATGGAGCTAAGTGGCTGCGTTCAAAATATGTATTTTCTAGGATAGTCGTGTAGTTGTTTTTTTATTTTTTATGTTAGAACCGCCACCTGTCCTGCTGTACTGTCAGACTAATGTCAGGATTTCGGACATAAAACAGTAGAATGTCAGGTTTCCCCAATAAGCGTTTTTCAGGATTTTAAAACCTAACTCTGGTATGGGTATTGGCTTTTTATCACTGTCGATCTGAAAAAAAAAGTATTGCTAGTGGCCTTACACGCGTGATGGCAGCAATTGTGTATCGCGCGACGCGTGTTTAGTATTGCATGCTTCCTGCCTTCATTCGCCCCTCTCTCTCTCCTGCTTTATCTGTCTTTTAGTTACGCCGTGTATGGAATGAATGAAATATTAAATCTAGGTCATTGATCAGCTTGCGTATCTCAAGGTTTTTCCAAGAAATACAGTACACGTTTCATTGAAGAAAGCGGGTAATAATACAGTAGGCTTTTACTATCAACGTGAAAGCGTTACAATTTGCAGACGAAGTAAAAAACAAGGGGGATTTCGAGTACAGTCATTGTGACAGCACTGTTCTTTACCATTCTTCTTTCCTTTTATTCAATTTATTTGTTATGCTTTACATTTACCTTTTAATTTATATATGTGGATTAGAATATTTCATGACACAGCGCAGGGTCGCCATGCAGTGGATACCGTCTCATTGTGGAATACCAGGAAACGAGAGAGCGGACCGAGTGGCTAAAGAAGGTGCTGCAGACGAGCAACCTTATGTACCACTTACGTACCATCAGAAGAAAAGGATGATCAAATCAATCAGAAAGCCACCAACAACAACACAGGATGACTACCAAGCTACGAACAGATCAGAACAAATTGTCATTCTGCGCCTCAGAACAGGACACAACCGACTCCCCAACCACATGTATACAAAATTCAAGATTGGCAATTCAGCCATGTGTACATGTGGACAGGCACCCCAGACTGCGGAGCACGTACTTCAAGATTGCCCCAAATATGATATATTGAATCAAACCCACTGACCCAGAGAAACAACACTGGAAGCAAAACTGTACGGACCTCTGTATGAACTACAAAAGTCAGTGAAGTTTATACAAGAAACAACATTGTAGATCTAGACAATATCTTTCAAGCGTATGAAAGAAGAAGAAGAATTTAGAGAATCACTGCTGACGTATACTGTTGCAGTCACAGAGTTCGACCTGATCATTAATTTCTTTTTTCATACTGCACATTTCAATAATCTACCTGAACTGACCTAACCTTGTCGTCTATTTTTATTTAACATAACCACTAACCAATACAGATAATGGTCAGTCTATGTCATCTATTTCATTGTCATCAATATTATTAAACATCAATAAAGTCGCTCTGCACGCGGCGACACATAAGCCTTTCTCCATCCAGTGATACGATATTTGAACTGCCAGAGGTTCTCTCGCCAAAAGAACAGTGATGTACGGAAAAGGGATTGTCGTATACCCATCTTTTGTCTGCCATGTTTGAAATACAGAATGTTCAAGAGATTAATACGAGTACTATTCGTATCTGACGGAGCATTGTCTTGTAAAAGTAGGATTATTGGCAAGATATTAGGATTAAGTTACTGTCACAGGATTTGCCTCCCCTTTGCTCTGCAGTAGTGGTCCACCATTTGCCAAAACGCAAGAGTATCTTAAACAGGTCTTCAAAGGTGTCTACCTTCGCACAAGATTTCTCTTGATGGGTATATCTCAATGGAGTCTTCACAAGATAATTCAGAAGTCAAGAACAATACTGCTTAGGGCAGAGCACTATTAACGTATATCTGATCCAGCATCTTTTGTGAAACTTTAAGCAATGGTGAGGCTTATTGGAGCCCCATGCTGGTTTAATCCAGCGAAATTCCTCTTATAAAAATTGTTTGCTCTATGGCTGTAACTATCTGTATATATATACTAAAGATTTTAGATCATACATGCGCTCTCTTATCTACAAGAACAGAATCAACTATAAATTTGAAAAAAAATAACATATAACAAATTTAATAATCAATTAGTCTTTAACAAATTTAAATAAATACGCATGAAAGTGACTTTAGAGGGTTTTAAGAATGTCTTCACTGAGACTTAATTGGGGACTGATGATTATTGTCCGTTGCTTTTCGCCTGTTACAAAAAAACTTAACTGGCTGAGTACTGCGACGGTTGATTGTCAGATCGTTTGTGATGAAGATTCTTCTCTAGAGGCGTCTAGATGAACTTCATTCCTAATGTCAAGGTGGGTGTCTTCACAACGTGTCCACTGTAGGTAGTTGGTATAGAACCCAACTCTTGAATCCCAAGATAGTGGCGAAGATTCTTACTTCAGACTGGTCTGGTATAAAGAACCGCCTTGTAGCTTCGAACCACGAACAGTAATGTAGTCTCGTACCGCGAACTTTAGGAAAAATAAAAGAGCAAATGCCTCTGCTAAGTACATTTGTGGTTTGAAGATGAACAGGCGTATTGTCTCGCTCTCCACCTGTCGTGAAATATTCTAATCCACATATATAAATTAAAAGGTAAATATAAAGCCTAACAAATAAATTCTAATAAAGAAAAGAGCAATGGTAAAATAACAGTGCTGTCACAAAGAATGTACTCGAAATCCCCCTTTGTTTTATGCTTCGTCTGCAAATTGTAACGTTTCCACGTTAAATATAAGCCACTGCATAAATACAAGCGTTTCCACAACACATTAAAACGGGTATTGCATTTCTAAGAAAAACATTGAGAGGCAGACTGCGTAATGACCTAAATTAATCCTAACATTAATTATACTGCGTTACCAAAACGAACGAACAGATGGACTCAAATAGAAAGAGAAGGGAGGGCTGAAAATCAGGAACGCATGCAAAATTGAACACGCGTCTCGCTATTAATGCCACCCCAACAAGCGTAACGCGATACACACTTACTACTATCACGCGTGTAAGGCCACATGCACTAACTTTTTCGGACGGACAGTGATAAAAACACTAACCTTCCCAGAGGTAGGTTTTAAAATCACGAAAAACGCTTATTAGAAAAGATAACATTAGATGGGTTTACGTTTGAAAACATTACAGTACCCAGACAGCACATCTTCGAAACAGGAGGTAGAAGAAATTGCATATTTTGAACGCAGCCACTTAGCTTTTTTAAATTTGTATATTTGGGTTCCTTAGGGCTTGCTGACAAAGAATATGTAAAACGTTACGCAAATAGTCCAGGAATTAATAAATTATACCCAAAATAAAATAGTGGGGATGCCTGACAGCATGAAATCATTTCTGCTCATAAAATTTTTTATAACGTGTTTGAAAAAACCTTACGTACAGAAATAGCGATTGGTCGGACTATAAATACTATCTTTGGTTGTTAGGGGAGACGTAGGAAGGTAAAATTTTTTCAAACACTTGTCGAAACGTGGCTCCATTGGCCAGACTCGCTGATATAATCACTTAGGAGCGTTAGTTCGAGACCACTAGTTCAAATAAGCTTGATAAAGCAACAGTGCGTTGAAGCCAGCTCATATTTTGCTAAATAAAAGCCTGGAACATAAGCAGATGGGAATTTGTGCCAGTATTTGTGCCAGAATTCATTGCTAGTCAACGTATCTGTGTATTTCCATGAATTGTGGTAGGTTTGAAATATTCAATATCTTTTAATGAAAATTGAATGTAAATTGTTAATTTATGCCTGTATATATGTGTAGTTCAATAGCAAACATGATGTAAAGCCTATAATGCTCCAGCCTGAACAGAAGGTGTCGGAGGAAAGTAAAACGGCATGGAATGGCCAAACAGTACACTGACACCTAGATGATTGACTAGAAAGAAATAATGCTGGAAGTGCAGAGGCGTAGTAACCATTAAGGAGGTTAATACTGGTATAAAGTATTTCAGATGAAGCTGACAGTTGGCCTAACGCTCTGAACTCAATGTTTGTGATGTATTGTGCTCAGTGTAGAACTAGAGTATCAATTAGTTATGAAGTAGAAGGTACATCCTTCTTGTTTTCAGGGACCGTGGTCTTGATGGTATTGAGCAGCACCTGGTCAGAGCTTTGCTGAATCCAGAGTCGGACAGCATACTCCTTGGTCCATTTAGCTATCAGTGAGGTGTCTCCAGAGCACAGGGGAGAAATCGAGCAGAGGAGTCTTTTCCTGCCGCCATCACGCAAGATAAGCTGATGTGGCCAGCTGAGCTCAAAATTATGTACCCCCATCTTAAAATAACATTGTAACATAAACTTAAGAGGGGAAGTAAATTGTTTTAATATCAGGAACTGAGAACATCTCCAATACTAGTTCCAATAAAGACAAACTATTGAAGTCATGATGACAAATACCAACAGAGCTTAAACAAAACAAAACCAGTATTACCTCATATTACTACTACACAACTGACACACATAGGATACTTTTAATAATATATGTCACTACAATATTCATATTGATAAATTCTGTACATATAACTTGTAATTAAAATTGATTGTGATTCCTGGTTCCCTTTGTATTTGAATCAGGACACATATTCATTCATGACAGTAATGAATACATATTGTTATTTGAAAAGTTATCAGTGACTCCTTTAAGATATCCTTGTAGAGTGTTTTATGTATGTGAGTGTCACAGTGTTGTCAAGTGTGGTGGAATAAATTAAATTGTTTATCTGTCTGTTGTTGTTAAGACTTACACTTCATCATACACATACCCTAGACATACAACGTAGTCATCACACTATTCCAGAATAATTCTGACTGAGATATATATATATATATATATGTGGCAGCAAGTAAGGTTATCTATAATACACTACTCTTATTAGATATAGATACCTTCACAGCTGATCTCAGTCAGTACACTAAGTCCCCTATAAATATTTATAACATCCCACATCACCACATATATTGGGCGCTCGTCCGGGATTTTGAATCTTTACCTATTAAAAATATTGGGGGTAATTCACTTCAGGGAATAATAAGAATTAAAAGGTATCATTGGGTGGAATTAAATAAGGTTGAGCTCACGGTGCCTGTGTTGTCCATTAGATATATATTTAGAGATTGAATTGTTGGTTAGACATTGTATAAATTTACCTGATAGACAATGGCTGACCTGGCCAAATTTCGATCTGCTGCTGTTCAGACTGCAAAAGAGTTAGGATTAGATGGGCAAGTTATGGTTGCCTATGTCACTACGGAATGTGACAAATTTATTGAACGCGAAGAAAGAAGGTTTGAAGCCGAAAGAAAGTTAGAGGCTGAAAGGGAAATTAAGAAGTTACAATTTGAGGCTGAGGCTAAGAAATTGGAGGCAGAAAGAGGAGACAAAAGATTGGCTGCAGAAAGGGAAGCAGAAGAAAGAAGATTGACTGCAGAAAGGGAAGAGAAGAAATTAGCTGCAGAGAGGGAAGCAGAAAAGGAGGAGAAGAGATTACAAAGGGAACATGAGTTACGACTAAGGGAGTTTGAGTTTCAAGGCCATGCTCCTGAAAATGGTGCCAGTCCCTTTGCCTCTGATGCCACTGCTAGCCAGGGAGCCTCAACCTCAGCTATGAATTTTCATTTAGATCATTTTGTTGAGAAAGACGATGATATAGAGAGCTACCTAAATAGGTATGAACTATTAGCTACCACGTATGGGTTAGAGAGAGAAAGGTGGAGCTTAAAGTTATCTCAAGGACTTCGTGGGGCAGCTTATGAAGTTTTTGCAAAAATGAGCAGAGGTGATCAGGAAAATTATGACATGCTAAAGCAGGCTCTTTTGTTAAGGTATGAAAAGAATGCAGAATTTTATAGGAAAAAATTTAGGAATGATAAACTACTGTCAGGTGAAACCTATCACCAGTTCTCTGCACGAATAGAGACATACTTGGAGAAATAAACTTCTCTGGGGAAAACCCAAGATCTTAAGGAAATGGTCCTTATAGAGCAACTAAGAGAGTCCATGGCTCCAGACCTGAGAAAGTTTCTCATGGAACAAGGTGCAGAGAGGCTGGGTGAGTTGCTAAATGTTGCTGAAAGGTATCAAGCAGCTCAAGCAGAGGTAACAGGTAATAAAAAGAAACAAGTGGATAACTTTAGGGCACCACAGAACTTTAATAAATTTGATCCTAGGGATCAAAACAAAGGTAAGCACCAGTTTGATAGGCCACGGTATGAAAATAGAAATAAATTCCCACAATTCGATGAAAGGAAATATGATGAAAGAAAATCTTTCAACCAAAGAAAAAGGTGGTGTAAGAATTGTCAGATGGACAATCATGACACTGACCGTTGCAGAAGGAAACCTGTGTATATGGCAACCCTTCAGGTCAGGTCGACCTCAAGACAGGAGGAGGATATTATGTTGGATACCACTCCAGAAGAGATGAGGAAGGCACAGGCTGGGGATAAAACACTCAAGCCTTGTTTCAGAAAATTGTCAACTTGTCATACAACTCCAGGCAAGGGAGATTTTTTACATGAAAAACAAGTTGATGTATAGGAAGACTGGAGCTAGATCCAAAGGTCAGGGACAGCTGGTACTTCCTAAAAGATATAGGGCAGACTTAATAAGGAGCCTACATGTGAAACCAGATGGGGACCATGAGAAGATAGGTACCATCATTCAAAAGGTGGCTCACAATTATTATTGGCCTAAAGCAAGATGGGACATTGAGAATTTTGTAGAAAGATGTAGCATAGCACATGAGGGAACACCCACAAGTGGGAACATGGATCAGGACCTGGACACGCCACGGGGCAAAATTAGGCCTGACAATAAAAAGAAAAATAGATTTGATAAAGTGGACCAAATGGAATGGGAAGCCCCTTTTCACGGACAAGCTTCACTTAACTGTTTTACAATGGCCACTATGCGGAGAGTGCAAACAGATGTCTTACCCCAGGATAAGCCGAAAATCCCTCAATCGGACTTAAACAAACTGGAGGAAGAAGATGTAGAGAGGAAATCTCTCATCAAGAATTTTAAGTGGGGAGAAAGCCCCAAAAGAAAAATTGGTAGCGGTCGTTTTGTGAATGATAATTCTGGGAGGAAAAATCATCACTATAGAGCTTCGAGTGGAAGAGACCATACCGGTGCATGGACAAATAGGTCCACATGATTAAAGGTCCATATGTAGCTTTGTTAAGAACGTGGACTGATGAAAAGGCAGAGGAAAACATTACATCTTCATACCAATATGTGAATGAGCTGACCACTCGTTTAAAAACTGGCTGGAAACTTGTCAATGAAAATTTGAAACAAGCCAGGAAGAAACATGCTGCCTATTATAACAGGAAGGCGAAAGACAGAAATTTGGCTGTGGGAGAGAAAGTACTGCTTCTTTTGCCCGGGAGTCAGAATAAGTTACAAAGTGGATGGCAGGGTCCATATACAGTTTTAGAGAAGGTGTCTAGAACAAATTATAAGATAGATAAGAAGGGGAAAGAAAAAATCTATCATGTGAATCTCCTGAAGAAATATTTGGAAAGAGAACATCAGGAAGAGACACACTTGTTGACCTTGTCCATCGCCATGGAGATGAAAAAGGAACCACTTTCATCATTTGAATATCCATTACACCCCTGTGAGACAGCAGCACAGGTGAAAATCAGTACACATTTAACGAAAACTCAGAAAGAGAGTGCAACAGGTTCTAAATAATCATGCAGAGGTGTTAAAAGACCGACCAGGGCATACAAACCTATTGGAATATGATATGAAACTGATAGACCCCACACCTGTCTGTATGAAACCATATTCGATTCCGTTTGCTAAGGAGAAAGCTTTGAAGGAAGAGATAGACTATCTATTGAAGGAAGGAATTATTTCAAACAGTGAATCCTCATATAGTTCCGGTGTTGTACTCTTAAGGAAGCCCTCTGGAGAACATAGACTCTGTATAGATTACAGAAGACTGAATGCTATTACAGAAGGACAGGTGGATCCATTGCCGGATACAAATCAGCTGTTTGCCAGACTAAATAAAGCTAAATATTTCTCAAAAGTGGATCTGAGTAAAGGATACTATCAGATTCCAGTAAAACCTGAGATCAGACAAAATTGTTGGATGTAAACATTTCGGAGGAACGTAATGAATCCCTGAGTTGCCTCTTTGATTGAGGATATTCCGAATGTTTCATACAGGATAATAAGAAGATTATGGGATCCACTAAGAAAACTCTGCTATCACCAGGTATATGTTATCTCCTCATAACGTACATTTTGAGGGAAATATAATGTTCTCTAGACATGTCATTGCGCAAACTCAGAGAAGAAAAATGGTGAATACGGGTTGCGAAGCAGCATTAAGACAAGCATTCACACTTGCGGCTGTTCAGTAACGTAACCGAAATATATTATTGGTTGTAGAAGTCTGAGGCAGATTTCATGAGTAGTGCCTACTCTGAATGGACCCAACTACATAAAACCATGATAGCACCACAGCAGAGTAAAGTCAAGTTGACTTACATTTATCTATGTGTATATAGAATAAAGGACTGACATATAATGTCTGTTTTAAGAGGGGAGGTGTCGTGAAATATTCTAATCCACATATATAAATTAAAAGGTAAATATAAAGCCTAACAAATAAATTCTAATAAAGAAAAGAGCAATGGTAAAATAACAGTGCTGTCACAAAGAATGTACTCGAAATCCCCCTTTGTTTTATGCTTCGTCTGCAAATTGTAACGTTTCCACGTTAAATATAAGCCACTGCATAAATACAAGCGTTTCCACAACACATTAAAACGGGTATTGCATTTCTAAGAAAAAACATTGAGAGGCAGACTGCGTAATGACCTAAATTAATCCTAACATTAATTATACTGCGTTACCAAAACGAACGAACAGATGGACTCAAATAGAAAGAGAAGGGAGGGCTGAAAATCAGGAACGCATGCAAAATTGAACACGCGTCTCGCTATTAATGCCACCCCAACAAGCGTAACGCGATACACACTTACTACTATCACGCGTGTAAGGCCACATGCACTAACTTTTTCGGACGGACAGTGATAAAAACACTAACCTTCCCAGAGTTAGGTTTTAAAATCACGAAAAACGCTTATTAGAAAAGATAACATTAGATGGGTTTACGTTTGAAAACATTACAGTACCCAGACAGCACATCTTCGAAACAGGAGGTAGAAGAAATTGCATATTTTGAACGCAGCCACTTAGCTTTTTTAAATTTGTATATTTGGGTTCCTTAGGGCTTGCTGACAAAGAATATGTAAAACATTACGCAAATAGTCTAGGAATTAAGAAGTTATAACCAAAATATAATAGTGGGGATGCCTGACAGCATGAAATCATTTCTGCTCATAAAATTTTTTTATAACGTGTTTGAAAAAACCTTACGTACAGAAATAGCCTACCATGTAAACTCCAAATTGATTGGAGCGCAACAAATATAAGACTAAACACGATTGGTCGGACTATAAATACTATCTTTGGTTGTTAGGGGAGACGTAGGAAGGTAAAATTTTTTCAAACACTTGTCGAAACGTGGCTCTATTGGCCAGACTCGCTGATATAATCACTTAGGAGCGTTAGTTCGAGACCACTAGTTCAAATAAGCTTGATAAAGCAACAGTGCGTTGAAGCCAGCTCATATTTTTGCTAAATAAAAGCCTGGAACATAAGCAGATGGGAATTGTGCCAGTATTTGTGCCAGAATTCATTGCTAGTCAACGTATCTGTGTATTTCCATGAATTGTGGTAGGTTTGAAATATTCAATATCTTTTAATGAAAATTGAATGTAAATTGTTAATTTATGCCTGTATATATGTGTAGTTCAGTAGCAAACATGATGTAAAGCCTATAATGCTCCAGCCTGAACAGAAGGTGTCGGAGGAAAGTAAAACGGCATGGAATGGCCAAACAGTACACTGACACCTAGATGATTGACTAGAAAGAAATAATGCTGGAAGTGCAGAGGCGTAGTAACCATTAAGGAGGTTAATACTGGTATAAAGTATTTCAGATGAAGCTGACAGTTGGCCTAACGCTCTGAACTCAATGTTTGTGATGTATTGTGCTCAGTGTAGAACTAGAGTATCAATTAGTTATGAAGTAGAAGGTACATCCTTCTTGTTTTTCAGGGACCGTGGTCTTGATGGTATTGAGCAGCACCTGGTCAGAGCTTTGCTGAATCCAGAGTCGGACAGCATACTCCTTGGTCCATTTAGCTATCAGTGAGGTGTCTCCAGAGCACAGGGGAGAAATCGAGCAGAGGAGTCTTTTCCTGCCGCCATCACGCAAGATAAGCTGATGTGGCCAGCTGAGCTCAAAATTATGTACCCCCATCTTAAAATAACATTGTAACATAAACTTAAGAGGGGAAGTAAATTGTTTTAATATCAGGAACTGAGAACATCTCCAATACTAGTTCCAATAAAGACAAACTATTGAAGTCATGATGACAAATACCAACAGAGCTTAAACAAAACAAAACCAGTATTACCTCATATTACTACTACACAACTGACACACATAGGATACTTTTAATAATATATGTCACTACAATATTCATATTGATAAATTCTGTACATATAACTTGTAATTAAAATTGATTGTGATTCCTGGTTCCCTTTGTATTTGAATCAGGACACATATTCATTCATGACAGTAATGAATACATATTGTTATTTGAAAAGTTATCAGTGACTCCTTTAAGATATCCTTGTAGAGTGTTTTATGTATGTGAGTGTCACAGTGTTGTCAAGTGTGGTGGAATAAATTAAATTGTTTATCTGTCTGTTGTTGTTAAGACTTACACTTCATCATACACATACCCTAGACATACAACGTAGTCATCACACTATTCCAGAATAATTCTGACTGAGATATATATATATATATATGTGGCAGCAAGTAAGGTTATCTATAATACACTACTCTTATTAGATATAGATACCTTCACAGCTGATCTCAGTCAGTACACTAAGTCCCCTATAAATATTTATAACATCCCACATCACCACACCACCCAACAATGTGAGCCTCTCTGAATAATTAGGTTCTTTGAGTATACACAGCGTAACTCAGGGAAGATGATTTGAAATCACCAATATTCTTCTGGGTATTTTAATGGGAAAATACGTGCTTGGGCAGCGCGGGAGTAATGGTTTCTGCCTGAACTGCAATTAACAAGGTACATATATCTCACATAATGATACTATATACTTTATGCACATGTGTTGTAATCATCACTCCTCACTACTCTATTCGGAATCTGGGATTACCTCTACTTTCGCTTTCTTCAGCGAATTAGCACGAAGCAAACGCTAGCGCTTGCTGTTGTGGTTTATGAACATACAATCTTCATATGTTGCCAGCCTCATATTACTTGTATAACCACTTAGCAAGTACAGACTTGTCAAATTCACATTGTAAAATAAATGTTTACAGTTACCAAAAATTAACTTTTTTTGGAACACAATCTCCTGGCACAGATGAATGGACGCATCAACTTTGATTAGCTGCTTCGAACCTTTGCTCTGGGGTAGTTTCATAATCCCACTTATGACTTTTGTTTCTGATTCCTTAAGTCTCCAGACTTGGTATTTAAAATAGCATGTTCTCTTTTAAGTTATAAAGACGCCCGAATACTTCGTCTGTCACTTTTAATTTTAGATTACTTTATACGACTCTTCTCTCTGGCTACTGGGAGTTGTTTCTCGACGTTGTTAAAAATGCAGTCTGATTTGTGTCTCCGAATTCGCTAGATTATATTCTCATTCTCATTCCACATTGGTATTTCCGACCAGCTTTCCCATGAGAGCTAAAGTTTATTTCAGGGTCTCGATTTAGAGCAATCCTGTCTCTTTAGAACAATGTGTCTCGGGGTGTTAAATCCTTAATTCCCCCGTGTGTTTTAAAATATCAATTTAAAAAATTTAAACTCGTGACCTCTTTCAAATAAGTCGGTAATACTTCCGATTGCGCTTGTGAAGACTCACAAACACATCGGTAAACTTCTCTCCATATCTCGACTCTTGAATCGGTACTCTCTTCGATCTCTATTTCTACTACTATTTCTCCTATCTCTCTCTCTTTCTCGACTGTTAGATCGGTAATCTCTTCGATCTATAATTCCTCTTCAGTTGTCCTTTTTCAACTCTCTAAATTGTCTATCAATATATTAGCAGTTATTCTCTGTTCTACCACTATTTCTTGCCTTATTCTTCCTTTTTGGTCTCACCTCTTCTTGTGATACATTTCTCAACTTTGCAAGGCGCCTTTCATAATCGGACGAATCGTCTGATGATGACCAACATATCCTCGTCCCTCGTGTACTCCCTTCCTCCATTTCCTCTTGCGTATTTGAATCTTCCGCAGCCGTTTCCTCCAACTCATGAGGGTCTCATTGTATATGTTGTTGTTCTACATTTCTCACCCGCTCTTGTTCTCTTAACCTCTCTTCTCTATCTTGTAATCTTTGCTTACGTTCCATCAACGGAATATTATCCTCACTCTCCGACTTATGTCTCTCGGTTCTCAATCTTCTTATCTTCATTGGGATATCGTACTGCTGCGTATTGTCCTGTGAATCCTGCGTGATCACTATCCTATCTTCCTTTATTCTGTTTCGTCTTTGCTCTGCCGTTCTAGTGTGCCTCTAAGGTGCGTCTGCCTCTGTATCATTTCATATCTCACTTTTGCTGCTTGCTATCTCTTTATCTTGTTCTTGGTAGTATGTGTTTTGTGGTCCTGGGGTTAGCCGACTGGATGTTATCCTGGGTTCTGCATGTACTTCTGCCCTAGTTACAATCAGATTGCATCCTGGTGTGTGTTCATAGTCATCACTGGAAATATTCTCCTCTGGTGCGTCCTCTTCACTCTGGCCCGGTACTACTATCTAGTTGTCTCCTCTCCCGTTGAGACTCCATTCACTGTCTTTAGGTGTTGTCTCTTTCTTATGTATAACTGCCTGTTCGTGTGAAATGTGTCGTGTGTTACTGGTCATCCGTATACAACTTTACTTTCCTCTTTTTGCATTTTCCATTGAATTTCACTTGTCGGAAGTGATCAGTAATGTCTGGTATGACTTCCTGTTCCGATATTTTTGTTTCGTCCTTTTACTGTATCCGTTAACAATATATTTGCACACGTGTTCTTCTGTCACTTGATGTATTGTATCTTACGGGTAACATCGTAGTTTTGGAGGTTCAGTGCCCAAGTTTGTAGTTTTCATGGTTGCTCTGATGTTTTGGTGAGTCATGTAACCAATGGTTGGTGATCCGTTCTCACCGTGAGCGGCGTTCCTCTAAGGTAGAAGTCCAACTTTTGAACCGCAATGTAAATTGCGAACGCGTCTCTCTCAATGGTGGCCCATTTTCTCTGCGATTTACTCAACTTGTGTGACAGGAACATTATGGGTCTTTCATTCCCAACGTTCAGTATTATCTGTTGCTCATTTTCCAACGATAGGTAGACCAAACATGCTCCAATGACCCCTGAGTCCACTAGTGCTACGTACTTCCTTCCTTGCAGTTCTACTATACATAAACTCTGGTCCGATGTATAAGCCAACTCAACTGCAGGTGTTTCGTGGCTTCTCTCTTTGTCTAATTGTTAATGTTTCTTACATTGTCTTTCTGTCATTCTCCTCTTCTGCTTTGCAGACTCTTCCAGTGCATACATTTGTCCACTGTGTCTTTTTCAACTGTCTATAGTATGGTTGGTAGTTATCTTTCTCATGTGCCTTTCCTAACATGTGCAGATGTGGTTGTCTTCCACTTGTTGTATAGCAATGTCCTTTCTCTTTCTTATCATGTGCGTGTGCTCTGGCGTTCGATGTATTTATTTTTCCATATCTCCTTTCTTTTTCATTTTTCCAACTCCAGCAATCTGGCTGTCTTTGGTGTTGTTGTCTCTTTCCTATCTTTCTTTCTGTAGTGCCATTTCGCGTCGCTATCCTGTAACTTCTTCTATTAAGACCACTCCAATTTCTTAATACGCTAGCTTTATTGCTAGTACCTGTTTCCACTATTCTATTGTGCACTTTCATTCTGTTACTGAGACCTTCCATTCACTCTACTCACATAGGTCTCGCTCAATGAGCAGGTCTCTCTTTTCCCTGAGTGTAATTTTTTGTGTGTCGGAACACCCGTAGGTGTCCGGGTTATGTATGCGAGTGTTATGAGTTTGTGTGCGGGAGTATTCTGCGCAGTCAATAACCTGGCGACTGTATGTCTACTGTGTGTGTTATTGAAGGTCTCGACCGGTCTCGCTGGCTGTTGTGGCTCTTGGTGCCTGTGTCTACATGCAGATAACTTATGGCCGGGCTTGTTACACATGAAACATACGGGTGCCCTGTGTTCTTCATTTCTTGGCCTATTGAATGTTTGTCTTCCTCTTCCTTGCCTCCATGTTGTTCTTTGCTGAGACTGCCCTATCTCCATCGGTTCTTCTTCCCGCTCTTCTTGTGCCACTGTCCGCCCTAACCTAAGATCCAACCATTACATTCTCCTCCCTAAGGCTAGAGAAATAGCCTCCCTTAAATTTTGCGGTTCTTTCCGAAGTAAGTGTAACTTCATTGAATTGCTGTTTAGTCCGTCGACAAATATCCCTACAAGTTGTCTTTCCACTTCCTGCTGGTTAATGTCTTGTCCCAGGAAGGCTTCCTCCGCCAGGTTCAATAACCTGTCACTGAACATGTGTGTTGACTCCTGTGGCAGTTGTTTTATGCGTCGAAGAGGCGTCCAAGCATAGGAGCTATCTGTAATTTCAGGATAACGTTTGATAAGCCCCTTCTTTAATTCTTCTAACGTGTCGTTATGGAAGGCTTCCATTCTCATTCTAATGAAGTCGGTTACGTCCATCTGAAGAATGGTTCGCAACTTTCCTGAAATTTTCCTGTTCGGTATTGATCGAAGAGAAATATCTCTGAATATCTAGTAACTGTCAGGAGCACTAATCGTGGATAACACTCCACTGTGCTGCACCCCTGCAGTGTAGATTTATCATAACAATACTAAGCTCGTCTTCCAGAAGTATGACCACACAACAATGGCTGACAATAAGAAATATTAACACTTTCTGCAGGTACTTTTCCTTTAATGGATAAACGCACACAGTACTGCCACACACGGCAAACAATAATTTGAAATACCTGAATTAATGCCAGAATAAACTTGCTAGAATTACTTAATCTGATAGCCTCCTACTTGTCAGTATGACGGCCTTGTACAACACTGTAATGACTATCGCTCATCCTAGCGATTCAAAACCTATGACTAAGAAATACTCGACACACGAATAACTCGTCATATGCGGCCTGAAGATAATCTCCACTGAACTCTCCCTTCGTCCAGAATTACACAAAATTCTCCAACGGAACTAAATATGGCAATCTCTTGCTAGTAATCCATATGATGAACCGCATAGCAGCTCGCTGGCGAAGGGAACAAAAATGTCCGACTACACCGAACACTGGCTAGAAGAAGAAGGATGCCCTTTCGCGTATTAGATTTCTTCCGGTTTCCGATTTGTCACATGACTTCGTCGTTTAAGTTATCAGCTTCGCCGAAACTCGCTGATAACAATGTTGCCAATCTGATTTTTCCGTTACTGCGAAATAGCGCCGTGACAGTAACCATTGTCTACATAACTTAGAATTACCTTTTGTTGACCGTGTTCTCTGTCTTGGTAGTACCTACTTTGACCTCGTAAGTTGTTTCCTTCTTGCCGATTATGGTATGGTATATTTCCAGAAGATTTATTGATGACATTCACCGTATGCTTTATCGTTGGTGTTTCCCAATGATGCGTATTCATCTCCTGACCTCTACGTTCCGTTTGTTTATCGCCCTGTAGATCCACGTACATATAGCTTTATGATATTTCTTACATTTTGGAACTTAGCATGGCTATCAACCGTAGCCAGAGTCCTGATTATGTGTTGGACATTGGCCATGTTAGGGTCTACAACAGAAGTAGCCTGTTGCTTCTGCATGCTGTCACCACCAGTTAGAAGTGTTGGTGGAAATACGTGTAGAAAAATCTGTATTAGTGTCCTGGCTAGTCTGAGAAGAAAACAAAACTAACTAACACACTACAAACCAAATATGCATGAAAATATTACACACAAAATAATAAGAGTGTTAAAGGTTTATTTGATGGAAGATACTGGTGTGGGTCATCAAGCAGATAAATGTTATTATTATTTTCGCTGATAGATGCGATCAGCATAGGTCGGGCTTACAGGTGGCCGACAGATGTGTAAATATATCTACGCGAATGTGTTTAGGTTCTTGACTACACATCTACTGCACTCATGCACTACAGCAACACGCAGGAGTCAGGAAGTGGTGGAACAAGCTGTAACGTTTCACAGTTTATTAACATCGCAACATTGACGTTGGGACAGCACACTTCACAGGTTACAATAGCATACAAAAATCCATGGCACATAGGTTGCAAAGAACGTCGTAACTTTCCAGTATAATATAAATCCATAGGAAGAACATCTATCAAAAGGACTACCTACATTGCAGTTCATCACAGTTCTCATTTCATAGTATTACAGTGAAAATATCCGTCAACAAATGACTGCATACATCGCAGTTCTAGTATTATAACAGTAAATCCACCATGAAGACTGCATACATCGCAGTTCTAGTATTATAACAGAAAATCCATCAAGAAGACAGACTGCATACATCGCAGTTCTAGTATTATAACAGTAAATCCATCAAGAAGACTGCATACATCGCAGTTCTAGTATTATAACAGTAAATCCATCAAGAAGAAAATATGACTAATAACACTGGCCGGTATAATCAATGGCCTCATAATAACTTCAATAAAGTACATTCTGCAACTTATTAAATATTCCTCTCATAAAAGGAACACACTAGAGAAATGGTAAAACGGCCATTTCCAAGCTCTACCAGCCAAGTACTGTCACGAAAATATCCGCTGCTTAAAACAGCTCAGTACAATTCATTTCAGCGCGAACTCGCAGCTTGAGATCTGAGCAAAATTCATCCGCCTTTCCCCCCAAAACTATTCCTATCATATTTTAAAATAAAGAAACAACTAACAGCTAGTCAGTAGAGCTGTGTACAAAAATTACCGAGCATACAGCCCCCCCAATTAAAAAAAAATCATCTCGCCACAAAAGCGAGCTTACAGGCGTGTACAGAAAAACGACCCGTACCTACAAATCTTTTAACAGTTAACTCCCATTAATAAAATACGACTTAACAATGAGCAACACTGAAGATTGTAAAAGATGTAAACAAATATATAAACTAATAAAATAACAACAAATATATAAGCTAACTATTTCTAACTAATTAAATTAAATATCGAAAGTTTTTATCTAATCTATCTATCTGTCTTGCTTGCTTGGTATGGCAACTTATCTTCTTTCTTCAGACTATTACACAACTCTCTACACACGATAATTCTGTGTTAATGCGAATCTGTAATATATCCATTTAATTGACTCGCGTGCGTGTCATGACATTTCCTGAGACTGTACATGCATGTGTTATGATACACGAGTGGTTAGGTTGGGTGGTGTAAAAAAATTCTTTGATGCACGAGCTCTTGTATTTTGTTGACTTGACGCAGGATTTCTTGTATGTTACTGACTTGCAGTGATACTTCATCTGTGATAATCGTTAGCCTTCATCTGTGCTCAGTAATATTCATCTGTACTCGGTAATCTTCATCTGTACTCGTTAATCTTCATCTGTACTCGTTAATCTTCATCTGTCTTCGTCAATCATCATCTGTACTCGGTAATCTTCATCTGTACTCGTTAATCATCTGTACTCGTTAATCTTCATCTGTACTCGCTAATCGTCATCTGTACTCGTTAATCTTCATCTGTACTCGTTAACTTACGATGTTTCTTAATTCTGCTGTGTTTCTTAGATTGCTGTCTTCGTTGCTCTGCTATACTTGCTGATTTGTTGTATTTGATGAAACTGCCCAGCGAAGGACTTGTCATAGGTACCAAATGGGTATATGTGGCATTTGGTTATGGTTGTCTACAGTACCCTACTTCTACCTCGTTCTGATAGTACATTGTATTCGTATCTCTACCCTGAACAGTAGGCAGCTCATTTATGTTTGATGATGTTAGGATGACCTTTTTCTCAATATAACGACAACAGTTCACAACTGACAAGTGATGGATGATCTCAGAAATCGATGATTGACTCCACTCGGTCAGCAGTAGCAAATAACGTTGAACTTTATTTACATGAGAGAATCAAAGGGATGAAAAAATCGTATGTCCAACCTTCCCACTAACGTTGGCAGTCTTGTACAGCAAAGTCTCAGTAGGTAATAATTTCATTTGACTCTCTCTCACACACACTCTCTCTCTCTCTCATTATCTGTTGTCTCCGTATTATTAACTGTCTCTAGTGGTCATGGTGGTCATAGCTGGAGAACCACTGTTGTTACTATTTTTGCTGCTATCAAAATTTTTCATACGTAAACATTGTCTTTTCAAAATTTTCTTATGTTTTTTTCTGTTTCAGCATAATTTATGTAGTCTTACTTGGTGTATCTTAGAGAATTACTGACCTACCGCCTGGGTTGACGATTTCTCAATTTTCAATGCTACTTGTTAGTCTGTCATCTTGTCCACTATATTGTATTACCAGAAATAGATTCTTAAATGTTCAACGTACCTGGTTCGTTTCGAAAACCGACACATTTTCTTGAAATGGTAACAATGTCTTCTTGTGCTCAGAATAACTCACAAAACTGTCATACATGATTATGGCATGGATTTGCGATTGAGGGTCTAAACGATAGTGCATTATTTTTTGTCACCACAGAAATCAAACAAAATGGCTTTGGCTTATCGTCCGATGATAACCCTCAATAGCGTAATCGACTTCTAAAATACTATCTTTTCACACACTTGGGAGAGAACCCTACGCTAACGCGTTCTCTGATCTGACTGTTTATATTGTGTACAACGATTTACAACGACAACTATTTCCGAAGTTTCTAGATGCACTGTCTCGCAAACATCTCACTATTTATTCACCGCACGGGAATTGTGATCGCGTAGACAACTCAGTTTATCAAAAACAAAACAAAAAAACGTAACTCATCACTTTTTACTCAAGGGACGTAAAACATTACTCTTGACATCCTACTTCAATGTATTATAGATTATTGCCCTTAGATTATAAATTTAAAAGTCCGTTAATGTTCCTAATAAATATGTTCCTAACCGAATTTTCTTATTTCCGACACAGCCAGTTGCACCAGTCCTAAAAAGGATCCAGCTTCACTAAGGCCGGATAAGACTATGGTTATATTCAGAGTAAATCAATCTGCATACGAGCATTAGCAGGAGCAGAGACACGAGCAAGACCATAGACATGAGCAAGATTATAGATATGAGTAAGACCATTCACATGATCAAGACTATAGACATGAGCTAGGCTATAGACGTGAGCAAGACTATAAACGTTAGCAAGACTATAGACATGGGGAAGAATATAGACATGAGCAAGACTATAGACATGAGCAAGACTATGGACATGTGCAAGACCATAGACACGAGCAAGACCACAGACATGAGCAAGACCACAGACATGAGCAAGACTATAGACATGGGGAAGACTACAGACACGAGCAAGAATATAGACATGAGCAAGACTATAGACATGTGCAATAATATGGACATGTGCAAGACCATAGACATGAGCAAGACTATAGACATGATCAAGAAAATAGACATGATTAAGACTATAGACACGAGTAAGAATATAGAGATGATTAAAACTATAGACATAAGTAAGACTATAAACATGAGCATGACTATACACAGGAGCAAGACCATAGACATTGGGAAGACCATAGACATGGGGAAGACTATAGACATGTGCAAGACTATGGACATGTGCAAGACCATAAACAGGAGCAAGACCATAGGCATGGGGAAGACTATAGACATGAGCAAGCCCATAGACATGGGGAAGACTATAGACATGAGCAAGACCATAGACATGAGCAAGACTATAGACATGATCAAGACTATAGACACGAACAAGACTATAGCCGTGAGCAAGATTACAGATGTGAGCAAGACTATAAACATGAGGAAGACTATAGACGTTAGGAAGAATATAGACATGAGCAAGACTATAGCCGTGAGCAAGACTACAGACATGAGCAAGACCATGGGGAAGACTATAGACATGAGCAAGACCATAGACATGGGGAAGACTATAGACATGAGCAAAACCATAGACATGAGCAAGACTATAGACATGAGCAAGACTATAGCCGTGAGCAAGACTACAGATGTGAGCAAGATTATAGACATGAGCAAGACTATAGTCATAAGCAAGACTATAGCCGTGAGCAAGACTACAGACATGAGCAAGACTATAAACATGAGGAAGACTATAGCCGTGAGCAAGACTACAGATGTGAGCAAGACTATAGACATGAGCAAGACTATAGACATGAGCAAGACTATAGCCGTGAGCAAGACTACAGACATGAGCAAGACTATAAACATGAGGAAGACTGTAGACACGAGGAAGACTATAGACGTTAGGAAGACTATAGACATGAGCAAGACTATAGCCACGAGCAAGACAACAGACATGAGCAAGACTACAGACATGAGCAAGATTGTAGACACGAGGAAGACTATAGATGTTAGGAAGACTATAGACATGAGCAAAATTATAGACATGACCAAGACTTTAGACATGATTAAGACTATTATCATGAGCAAGACTATAGACATGAGCAAGACCATTTAAACGATTAAGATTATAGACATGATCAAGACTATAGACATGATGAAGACTATAGACATGAGCAAGACTATAGACATGAGTAAGACTATAGACATGAGCAAGTCTATAGACATGAGCAAGACTATAGACAGGAGCAAGAGTATAGACTTGAGCAAGACTATAGACAGGAGCAAGACTATATACTTAAGCAAGATTATAGACATGAGGAAGACCAATTACATGATCAAGACCATGATCATGAGCAAGACTATAGACATGAGCAAGACTACAGACGTTAGCAAGACTATAGACATGAGGAAGACCACAGACATGAGTAAGACTATAGACAAGAGCAAGACTATAGACATGTGTAAGACTATAGATATGAGCATTGCTTTGATCTTACTCTTCCGTAATGGTACTGTTATATTGTCTCAGACCTAAGCGTCTTTTATATTTGGACATGCTCCCTAATATAACCGACTAGGTTGAACGGGACGCGCCTCGCCAAAACAAGGCACAACTCTATTTTTTTTAAAAAATGTGTTATATCTCTTTATGTGGCCAAAACATTTTGTCATGTCTGTTTCTTTTCATTAAATCACTTTTCATTTCTGTTTTTTCGGTGACTTTTAAAATATGTTTATTCTCCGCTTTTTGCGATGTGGACCCCAGTCGTCTATGTGTCCCAAGTTCAAAGCCCTCAAATTTTTCTTTCTACTACTTATTCATTGTCCATGTTTCGACATCCCTGAATAAAAGAAAGCCAACTGCATAAAGACATTACCAAAAAAAAAAAAAAAAAAAATTGGGCACTGTTAATGTTAGAATGTGCATTTTTCTGTTTAAGTGGTAGAGCTACCATGAAATGCTTCTTTCGATATTAATCACAGGATATCAATGAAAATGCACAGACTTAACCTTCATCAATCATAGATACTCACATAAGGAAGAGTTTGAAGGTATTGCATCATTTGGTGGCCATGGAAACGGCTGCCATATTATCTTCTTTTCTTCTAATTCTTATTCAATTTGCATACTTTTTGCTCATTAATACTTACATCAGTTATATTATTTTTTAATTACATGCCTTCTACTGAAGATCATTCCTACGGTTTCGTAACGTTAAGATTAAATCCCCACTTGTGCATCCAGTCGGATACTTTATCTATTTGTTTTATACTATTTTATAGAGGAATTGGAGATTTCTTTCCTTTTTTCTTTAACGCAGCATCATCTGCAATCTGAGATAGGTGGTTTTTTAAGTCTTTAAACTCGTCGCATAGGCCGGTGACCATACTCGTGATTATAGATGGTGATATTACTGATCCCTGTGGGATTCCATTCTGTTGTTCATAAACCTCAGATCTATCATTGTTTATTTGCACCGTGAAGTATCTATCCTGCAGGAAGTTTTCTAAATAATTGTAGGTTCTGCCTACTATACCTAATTTCCTGATCTTATTTAGTGCACCCTCCCCCCAACACTCATCATATGCTGTTGCTACATCAAGGAATATTGCTACTGTCTTTTCATTCTTTTTGAAGCCTGTTTTAACATCATGCTCCAGCTTCAACAGTTGCTCTAGTGTACTATGATGGCTTCTAAAGCCTGCTTGGGTTGTACTGTACAAATTGTGCTTTTCTAAGTTAAATTTTAGTCTGTTGTTGACTATTGTTTCTAGAATTTTTCCTAGATGCGATGTTAACGTTATTGGCCTGTATGAGCTGACATCATGTGTTTCCTTATCTGGCTTTAGTATGGTGATGACTACTGCTGTCTTCCATGAACATGGTATTTTTCCCGTGTGCCAGATTTTGTTGTAGAGGGATGCAATCACCCTTAGAGTTGTATTTGGTACCTTTTTGAGGATTTCATAGCTCAGAATATCTTGCCCAGAGGTGGTTTTGGTTTTTCTTGCTAAAGCTCTTTCTATTTCATCTACTGTAATATCTGCATTTAAATAACACTGACAAACAACATTTTTCTTTCTTATATAAGAATAAGTGTTCTTAGGTCAGTTTCTTGCGCTGATTTCATATCTGAAATCCGTTTATCTCTATCACATCAGGTTCTTAAGATATTTGTGAATAAATATATTTTTGGGAAACCGTTATTTGCTCCGTTTCATTTTTACTATATAACTTATTAAAAATTAATAAAAAGCAACATAATTCTACTTTTTATACTGCTAAAAGATGCATGACATATGTTACGCGATTTTTCTAATAGTTACTGTATTTTGAAATAATTCTGAGCAAAATATGGCTTCTAGAAGTTGTAGAAATTCGGCTGATCTGTTCTGTTACGTGTGCGGATATTTTACCGATCGTGTTTACCAGAAAAACTTTACACCATTACTAAAGAAAGCATATGAACTTTATTTCGATTCGAAAGTTGATGATGCAAATAAATCTTGGAAGCCAAATGCAGTTTGTTCGATACATTGGCAGGTTGGTTACGAAAATCGCCGAAGCATAAGTCGATGCCTTTTGGAGTGCCAGTAATATGGCGTGAACATACAAATCACACTACTGATTGTTACTTCTGCTTGACAAATATCCATGGTTTCACTTTTAAAACTAGAAAGTATGTGGTTTATCCAAATATTGAATCGGTTTCGAAACCAGTGCCTCATGATCCAATCACGTGTCCGATCCAAGTACCACTAGAACAATATCCGCTGGACGTGAATGAACCATCAGAAAGTGATAGTTTACCTGCTTTATAAACTAATTCTGACTCAGATTACATACCGGTGAATGATGGTGTTTACTTAATTAACCATTCAGAACTTTCAGATCTAATACGTGATCTCGCTCTTACCAAAGGACAAGCGGAATTACTCGGTTCGCGACTCAAAGAATGGAATCTTTTAGCGCCCAATACTCCGATATCTAAATTTCGTCATAGACACAGAGAACTTGTTCAATTCTTTGAGATGGATGATGACATTTGCTATTGCAAAGATGTAAACGGTCATGAGCACATAGTCAACGAATGACGATTTTTCATCGATTCTTCCAAGACTAGTCTAAAAGCCGTGTTATTGCATAACAGAAATTTATTTTCATCAATTCCAGTCGCCTACTCTGTTCATATGAAAGAAACTTATGACAATATGGCTATACGTTTGGAAAAAATAAAGTACAATGACTACCAATGGCGGATTTGTGGAGACCTAAAGGTCATTGCAATTCTCACGGGCATGCAGACTGGGTATACTAAATTTTGTTGCTTCCGATGTGAATGGGACAGCCGCAACAGATAGAAACATTATGCAAGAAAGGTGTGGCCTATCCGGGATCGTATGCAGCTCGGGCATAAAAATGTAATACACGAGCCATTAGTTAACAAAGACAGCTTCATTTTACCACTGTTACATATAAAGTTGGGGCTCATGAAGAATTTTGTAAAAGCGTTAGATAAAACGAGCAAAGCTTTCACTTATCTTCGAGAAAAGTTTCCGCAAGTTAGCGATGCAAAGATAAAGGAAGGTATCTTTGTAGGACATCAGATTAGGAAAGTTATTGCAGACAAACAATTCCAGAACTTGTTACATGGTAGTGAACTTCGCGCATGGATGGCATTCAAATCGATCGTCGATAACTTTCTGGGAAATCACAAATCTGTCGACTATGTTGCATATTGTTAAGCAGTGCATAGATGCATACAGAATTATGGGCTGTAACATGTCCCTCAAAATCCATTTGCTCGATTCGCATCTTGACTTTTTCCCTGACAACCTTGGCGAAGTCAGCGATGAACATGGAGAACGATTCCATCAAGATATCGCCGTAATGGAGTCACGTTATCAAAGACAGTGGAGTGTGACCATGCTTGCCGATTATTGTTGGATGCTTCATCGCGATGTACCACATGCCATTCACCGACGAAAGTCGACTGCAAAGAAATTCAAGCCTACATAACTGTTATACTTCTTGTACGAATGATGTTGTAATACTGTATGCGTTGTTAAAAAAACTTCAATTGCGTATTTCTAGAGATCCCGACCTGATAGAGAAAAACGGTTTGCAGATTTTAAAACAGCGCATTACAATTGACCAGAAAAACATAGAAATGTTAGAGAAAGAAAAAAAAAGTTTTTTTTTGTTAGTCAGTGTAATCAGCGTCCTGCGTGTTGTTCGTAATTTCTTCTTTTAATTTTTCTAACAGTGCTTTTCGGCTATTTATATCTGCCTTATCTAGACTGTCTATTGCACTAACCTAATAGAAGTATTTAGCTAGTATGTTGGCTTTTTCTCTATCTGTTTCAGCTCTCTCTAGTATTTTAAATGTTGGGATTTTAAATTTCTTGTTGTTCCTCCTTTAATTGCTTTTAGTTTTCTCCAAACTGTAGTTACTTGTGACCTATGGTTTAATCTTTGACAAAATGTTCTCCAACTCTTTTCTTTAGCTCTGAATAAAATTTTATTTGTTTCATTTTTAAAAAAATAGTTCCTGTAATTCTTTTCAGATTTTGGTTTTTCTATACTTTATCAGGGCCCTTGTCCTCAATTTCAGTTGTTCTGAGCATCTATCTGTCCACCATGGTACAGGAGTTTTATCTTTGTTTCTTTTCCTATCATTACCCTCTTGTATTGGTTTTAAGTGATCAGGCATATTTCTGTTTGGTATATATTTCATTGCTATTTAAAAAATCTCATTTGTTAGTTTTTCTGCAAATATATCTATACTGTTAGATTCAATTTGTTCTATGCTTAGTTTACTTAGTTCCAATTGGAAGGACTCCCATTTTGCTTTTTTGAAGTTGAATGAAGGCTTATAGCTTCGTGGACTAGTTTTGTATTTGTCGTTTAGGTTTATTTCTACGGGTAAGTGGTCTGAGCTTGAGTCATTCAGTACTTCCCATTTAGCAGAGGCTAGGTTAGGAATTATAATTCTTATGTCTATTGCTGTATCTACTCCATTTGTGCATGGGTTAACCCTTGTCACTGTCCCATCATTTAGTATGATTAGCTCAGCACTTTCAATGTAGTCCAACTGTCTTTTTCCTGCTGGATCATTACTGTTGTTACCCCATGACTCATGATGTGCATTAAAGTCGCCTACCAATAATGTTCTTTGGTCTATTTGTGTGTTAATAGTGGCAATGTGCCTATCGGTTATATTACCCTTGGGGCTATAAATGTTTATTATTATTAAGGTATCTGGCTCACTGTCTAATGTTACACTTATTCCTTCAATATTTTCTGTGTTGGATTGTTCCCAATTTAATATTTTGTATTCTTCATGTATTAAAAACGCCACGCCCCCTCCTCTTCCCTGCGGTCTATCATTTCTAAGTGTTATATATCCTTGATAGTTCAGTTTTTGTTGGGGGCTTAGGATGGTTTCTTGTATTGCAAATATGGGTTTTGATTCCTTATATTGCCTCACAAGAGACGTCAGGTTCTTCCTGGCACCCCTACAGTTCCACTGAACGACTTTGAAAGCTGTATGGTCTATAGTCTCCATTTTATATGGTTAGCATAGTTATGTATTTAATTTTGTTGTTTGTTAGTTTCTCTATGTACTTTTTGTTTTGTTTTTCCCACCATCTCTCATGTTCTCTACAAACTACTCATTCCAAGTAATCATTTTACTTCTCACTCTTTCTACTAGGTATGGTAGGAGTAGTTCAACTGTTTCCTTAATTTTTTCTTTCAAATTTTCTTTGTTTTCCTGTTTTTTCAAAATGACTCTTGCCTTTTTTTCTGTTAAAAGTGCTTTTTCTATTTTCCTTAGGATTTCTTCATTAGACTCTTTTTTTCTGTTTTTTTTTGAGGTCTCTCTCTATTGCTTGTTGTGCTATTTTAATTTCTTCTAATACCTGCCTGGCTTGGGTGAGGTAATGTTCTGTCTCTTCTGTGTTGCATACATACCACACCTTGGAGATGAAAAACCTGTACAAAAAATCCAAAACCTGTACAAAGACCCGCAAAACCTGTTCAAAGACTGGAAAAAAAAAACATATCGAAAGAGTTAATTCGTGGAAAAATATTTTCAATTACAGTGGGCTGCATTATAAATGAGGCACGGGGTTATTGCCTTTTAAAGCAGGTCTTCACTTATTTTAAAGCCCAAACAGCTCAATCTCAAGGCGGTTTGCGTTGCACTATGTTGTGCGCCTTGCGGCCCAGTGCATCAGTCTTCAGAGTGCATTTGTTCGGGATTGCTTTCATAGCCTCTGATTTTCCGTGACCTTCCTGCAAGGCAGCAGTTGTTTGGCATCAGAGTTGTCTCTCGTAGGAAAGCTGTCTTTCCGGACTAACGAGTCTTTCCTACCCGGGTTTGTGTGAAGTTGTCCTTCTCTTAGGTGGATTGTCAACCAAGACTATCGTGCTCCACATGCACTTATTTTTTTGGGCAGGGTTTACTCCCTTGCTTTAAACGATTGAGGATAAACAGTGAAGAATGAGATACCATCTATACCACAAATACAAAATTGGTGCAACAGATCTCTTCACCTGCTGTTTTACTTTCATCTTTCTGTATTTTCTCCTTTATGTTTTCTACTTCAGTGGTTATTTGTTTTATTTGTTTCTTGATGTTATTTTCTTGTAAGTTTTGAAGGTGGCTGTTTGCTTTCTGTTTGTCTTTGACTTTCCAGATTGGTGTGTTTGTTTATAGAGCTTCTTTAAGTATGTATTTTGTCTCTTGGAAGACTGGGCACCCCTGGTACCTGGCACTGTGGTTACCCTGGCAGTTTGCACATCTTCTGCTTTTATTTTCTTGTTTGTAGTCTTTGTCCTCTTTAGCCATTGTGCAGTCTCCGTGTTTGTGTGCTCCTGCACAGAAACTACATCTTGTTGCTCTTTTACAAGCATGCTGCATGTGACTAAAGCCTTGACAATTTGTGCACTGGATGATTGGTGGTATGAATATTTCAGTCTTCTTGGTTCTCTTGCAGATTTTGACCTCCTTTGATATTTCTGTACCCTGTATACTCAACACTACCACTGAAGTATTCTTTTGCTGCTTAGTTTTAATTCGTTCTACGTTTTCTATCTTAGTTTCTGGGTAACTTTCACTATGTTTATGTGGATCTCTTCTTCTGTTAAGTTTGTATCGATGCCCTTGATAACGACTTTTCTAATTTCTTTGATCAGTTCCATTTGTATTTTTATTATATGTGGGAGTTGCATTTCTTTAGAGTATTCTTTTAGCTCATTTATTAGGACCTTGGCTTTTTCTGTGCTGTTCAGAATTTGTGTCTATTATTTTTTCCAAGATGACCATGATTTTGTCATCGTGGCTTCTGTTCCTCCTGTTTGAGTGATTTTAACCTTTTTTTTTTTTTTTTTTTTATAAAATACCTTTATTAAGGTCAATATAACAATGTTATTTACAGATTTTTACAAGTATCACATAATTTTAGAAACAATAGTGAAATAAACCCCCTCCCTCCCCCTCCCCTAAAAAAAAAAAAAAAAAAAAAAAAAAAAAAAAAAAAAAAAAAAAACCCCAATCTAACATTGCAAGAAGCCAAACAGTATACCAAAATATAAACAATATCACATACTGAAGATAAACCCTCCCCCCAATATATTCGAAAACAGTTGAACAATGAAATGATTAATGATACATCGACAAAGGGGTGTGACCCCCTACCATGAAATGATTAATGAGGACATATGTTAAGGAATATTTACATTTATAGTATTTACAAACAAAGCTACCTGCTTTGTACAATGACCAAAAGGTCAAATAAATATTTATTTAAACAATCAAAAATTCAAATTTGTACAATTTTTAATAGCAATATAATTTCTCAATGAAGTGTGTTTGTTTTATATTATTTAATAAATTAATTGGAAATATTTAATGGGTGAAAGTTAAAGTTTTTTTTTAATTTAATATTTATTTCTTAATTTTGTTGTTACCCTTGCAATAAAAAATAGTTACCTCCCCTTAAAAAAAGTGGCAAAGCGTAAAGTAATCAGATTTCTCACGTGACCTTGGTTCTCAGACGAGCAGTTTGTTTGTTGTATTGGTTCCCGCTGTGATATTCTGTTGATGTCTGAGTGGAGATGTACTTGATTCGACTGTGGAAGATGTAACGTGAAGTTTATCCTTGTTGTACAATACGTTGTCTTGTATGTGAGATGGTTACAGTAGATTAACTACCAAGTAGCTGATGTGTCATTGCATGTGCTGAATCACACGTGCGTTATATAAACAGTATATGACGTCTGAGACTCACATAGAGAGTTTGTTCCATTATTTCAAATGCCTGTCACATGTGCAGTCGATGTGTCGTGATCCTGAATGATGTGTTCGTCCCTTAGTCAGCGTAGCCTAAAGCACACCCAATTCCAGCGCATATCAGCAGAACAGAAGCGGTGCAACACTTCCATTATGCGCATACACTAACATATGAAAGTCTGTAATTTCTTGGCTGTTATTTTAATTGCTCGCCACGTTTCTGAGCCATGTTGTAGGACTACCTTGACACTTGAGTTGTAGATTCTTATTTTTATATTGGGCGTGATTTCTACGTGTGTCCAAATGGAATAAAAGTTCATCTTGTCTTTCACGCAGACAGAAGTACTTACTTATCGCCATCGTTAGCGCCCCAAGGAGCGTAGGCCTTCAACAAACTTATGTCAATTCTTCCTGTACCGTGCCATCTGCTCGAGATTTTTCGATGTCTTCATCCCCTCCTCCCCCCCCCCCCCCCCAGTTCTAATCTCCATGTATACTTCCTACACCCCAGTTCTAATCTCCATGTATACTTTGGTTTCTCTCTCCCTATCTTATCCCAGGGATGGCAGAACAAGATCTGTTGCCAACAGGTTTCATCAGCTTCAGTTATGTCCATCACACGTGCCCTCTGCTCAAGCCGACCCATTGTTAGATGACACAATACTCATTTTATCGTCATAGTACCTGGTGGATCTGTTAACAATCTCCCAGACAGTTCGTCCCCAACACCTGGTACATTCTCTTCACCCTTTACGATTCAGTTAGCGGGTCTGGTTGATTCATCTACACGATGCCCTTCTATTACGCGTAACTGACAGGGTGGATTTCCTTATTTATTTCTAGTATCATTGTGGTATGCTTCTCGTACCTGCATAGGACAGCTTTGTAATGTATAACCTTTAAACATTGAAACGGGAGATAACTTAGAACACGGGAACTAATAGTGTAGAAAAAAATAAGTAAATTTCCTGAATTAGTTTTATACTTAATTAACCCAATTTATTTTTTTCAATTAAAATTTTTTATACATTTTATTATTTCTTTCATTGTAAGTAAGCATACAGTAAGTGTTTTAGTTTTGTATATTTAATTTTTAAATAAAATAAAATAAATTTATAAGTTATACACTTGATGCAAGAAAAACAAGCGTATTCGACTTCTGTTTGAGAGAAAGCTGCACTATCAATGTAAATGGAACAGTTTTAAAACAAGTCAATAAATTCAAATACCTGGGCACTTTAATAACAATGGATGGAAGATGCATCTCAGAAGTGAAGAGCAGAATAGCTCAGGCAAAAGCAGCATTCTGTAAAATGAAGAGTATTTTATGCAACAGTTTTTTGTCAATGGAAGTAAGAAAGAGAGTTCTTCAGTGTTATATAGAACCAGTCCTGACATATGGGTCATGGGCAATTAGTAAACAAATAGGGAAGGCACTACAGGTAACAGAATGTGGTTTTACAGAAGAATGTTAAAAATCTAATGGACAGCCAAAAAGAGTAATGTGGATGTCCTGAGAGAGGCCAATGCACAAAGGAAACTTATTTCACAAGTTAGAAAGAAGGTGCCCCACTTTTTTTTTGGGGGGGGGGGGGGCATGTTATGAGAAAAGAAAGGCTGTTATAATCGTAACAACCGGTACAATTGAAGGAAAAAGAGACAGGGGAAGACAGAGAGAGCAAATATTGGACAGTTTCGCTTCGAAGCATGAGACGTCAACAGCAGAATTGATAAATTGTACTGGAGACAAGAAGTTTGGGAGAGAAATGATCGCCTAGGTGTCACCGTTCACTTTTCTAGGAGCATTATAAAATGCTCAAGTAGGAATTATAAGCGGTGATTTGGTTTTGGTTAAGAGGGAAGGTATGAAAAAATGGTTTAAGAAATAAGAATAGATTTGAATAAAGACTATTTGTCTTGATAAAAGGGAAATAAGATGAGTGAAATCATGCTTTGATCAAAGGGAGAAGACTCTAATTATTAAAGTCAGGGGAGGAAAGTGCTTAATTACACTTAAGTAGATTTGGTGAGTTGGCAATTATGGTTTAGAAAATGTACATATAAGAATTGTATAGCAAGCTTTAGAGAAGACACTATAAGGTTAAGTCAAATTATGCAAAGGGAGACAATGGTTAATTACCTCCCTTATATGATTAAGTGAGTTGAGAGAAAAAATATGCACGTGAAAAGTCTGAGTGAAGTTTACCAGGACAACGAATGACACTTCACTGAGTTGTTTACACAGCGGATAAGCGTGAACATTTTTCAGCTGAGCGAAGAATAGGAGGAACCAATGAATTGACCGTAAACAAGGACAGATGAGCTAGTAATGATTTTATAGAGAAGAACACACTTAGACACGCTGTGGAGCGGTCGCATTTTTCGGAGGAAGCAGTCCTGGTTAAGGACGTAGAGTGGCAGGAATGTGTTTTCTGCCAGGCTCAAGTTACATTTCTGTGAGAAACAGAATGAATACTTCTGAAGAATCCTATAAACCTAGTTAGAGCAGTAGAATCTATTCACTTATGAAAGACAGAACTGTGTTTAAAATATAAGTTTAGTGATAAGGGGTGATAGTAAGAAAAATGAGTGTTGTGAGGATTCGGTGCAACCAAAGTAAGTAGGTCCTTTGACTCATAACTTTTGATAGACATTGAATAGAATTATTTCAGAAGGTTAACGACGCTTACAACTAAGTGAGCACAGAATAAGGAGAAACGAAGCTGTCACTTAAGTAACATCATAAGAAGGGATGGAACGAGTTTAGGTTGGACGTTTTGAGAGAATATCATCCAGGAATCAATAACTCTGGCGGTGAGGGCCAGTATTAAGATATACTCTTACTTGGAAGATAGGTCAATGGATCAAATTGACAAATAGAAGGTAGACAACTAGGCCTGCCCCAGTCACCTAGTTTACTATAATAAGAAGAGACAGCACTGTCACATTTAGTTTAATTGGTGCCTTCTTGGACCAGTCTTTAAAACACCCAGTCCAGCGGTGACATTTAGTTTAATTGGTATCGTGACCAGTCCCAAGACATATAAAGGGACCACTGGGACACATTTAGTTTAATTGGCGCCGTGACCAACCCTTCTTAAAGTGACATGGCTACATCACAAGGAGAGATGGAATACCAACAACAACAACAACAACAACATTCCATATTGGTTCCACCACCTGTGGAGCAAGAACCAACAATGGCCGCTCTAAAGAGCATTACTGAAACACTATATAATGTTGACTTATATGCAAAATATAATCCGATTAGATCAGTGATAACCCCATTTAAAGGAGACTCGAAAGAATTTAGGAAATGGATGAAGGATGCATACAGGTTTGCCACTATGATAAATGCAAGCACAGATATGGAACGGAAGAAGATACTATATTTTTCGTCTGACGCTCTTGTTACGGATTTCTTAAGGAGACGTGATAATACATATCCAAGTGAGACATATGAGTCATTGAAGAAAGAGCTAACGAAACGCTATAGTGATATTACAAATACGGAACATGCATGGTCATTACTTCGTCGCATCAAACAACAACGCAACGAGCCTATACAATCCTATGCAGAGAAATTATTAAATTTGGCGGAGGAGGCATTCCTGAATGGATTGACAGCATCACCGGACCTTGAGAAACATCTGGTAGGAATTTTTATTGACGGACTGTTGGGCAGTAGTACAAAACTCCATATGATTCGTAAGGATCCCAATACAATAAATGAGGCGATACAGATAGCGATTACAGAAGAAAATGTCCAAACGAGGTTTAATCAATGTATCGAACAAGAACCAACAGTCGAGGCACAGACAGAACATGAGCCGATGGAGATTGTACATTCCCGTTCTCGTTGGCGTCGCCCAAGCCGGACGGATACCAGAAACAGGTGAACACAAGCTATCCTCGACATTTTCATAGGCAGCAGAGTATACAGCAGGTGAATATTCCCACTTGTTTTAGTTGCGGTTGTAGAGGACACATAGCCCCTGAGTGCCGACAACAACATCCTCGCTGGCACCAGCAGTATTATAATGGTCCACAACAGAGTAGTTATGATAGTACGCGAGGACATAACCAAAACTTTAGAGGAGCGTATACACCATCAAATTTCAGAGCCAGACAAGCACGAAAGTATAACCAGGAAAATGGAACGGTCAAATCACTAAGTAGGACCGTTAGTGATGACCGTAAAGTAAATGAAGACAGCTTCCTTCATCGAAGGTCCAAAAACATAAATAATAACAACATGGTGTCACATCAAAAACATTTTCAGCAAGAGACACCGCAGCAACAAATTCATTCCATAAATATTACTCCAGATCCTAGCTCATGCCTGATCAAGATCCATGACAAAAATTATCGCGCACTTGTGGACACTGGCGCTTCAGTAAGTTTGATTAGAGAGCAGCTGTACAAGCAGATCAAACACTTGGTAACTTTCAGACCTTCAAAAACGTTTATGGCATCAGTAACGGGACAATCTCTGAAGTCTTGTGGTACAGCATACATCAAATTCCACATAGGACAACAACTGATCACACATCCTTTTATTATTACACGTGGGATGTCCAGAAATTTTATTCTAGGCAGAGATTTTCTTACCGCTCACAATGCTAGGATATATTTTGACCTCAACAAGATCAATATTAATGGGGAGTACATACAACTACAAGACGATATACACATAGCATCTTTGGTGCGGTTGACGACTCCAGTCACAGGAGTGATACACGAACAATAAGGGAGAAGAGTCAATTAAAAAGAGTGGATAGAGGTGCAATTGGAGACCAGTGGAAGAATGAAAAACAGAGAGATCAACAAACACTACATAGAAATAGGAGGAATGGCACATTGTATAAAAAACCTAGCAGAGAAGAACCTGAACACATACATGCAAATGCGAGGGAAGACGAATGTTATAGTTATCTACGAAAAGTGAATCAAGTGATACAAAGAAAAACACAGGATGGTATATACAGAGGATTAGATGGTAGCACAGGTCAAGCTACTTATGTTAATCTTGTTACTCACCATGCACTACCAACCTTAACAAAGCCCTTTGAAAATACTCGTGGTCAACTACAAAATAACAATCATATTGGTAATACAGAGGAAGAGCATACTCCAAGGCGGAAACCCTATATGAGATACTCGAATAAACCACTGTATCAGAGGTACCAGTTTAGATGTGCAAGTCCCTTTGAATATAGTCGTAGTAAACGACAGAAAGGAGGCACTGTATATAATGAGGAGAAAGAGCATACTCCATGGCAGAGACCCAATGGAAAATATGTAAGTCAATCAAAGTCGCAGAGAACAAAGTCCAGATGTTTCAGACCTTTTAATTATCCTAAAACAGAACAAGAAAGAACAAATTTCCACAGAGATGAAGAACATAGTACATATGTTAAAATACCTTGGACAGATAATGAGTCTCATCGACAGAGTGACACACCAGATCGGTTGGCACAGCTTTTAGCCACGTTGAAAGTAGATGACCAAAACAAGTCCAAACTCACTACGTTTGTTACTAAACACCAGGACGTGTTTGCATTAACAGATATGGAGTTAGGTAGAACTAATACAGTATATATGGACATTCAAACTACAACAGAAGAACCCATTAGTTTGAAACCATACCACACTCCATTAAAAAAACAGGCAAATAGTAGAGAAAGCTATAAATGACATGTTGAATGCAGGAGTCATAGAGAGATCGAGATCAGCATGGTCGTCACCAATAGTGATTGTCTCCAAGAAAGACGGAACGAGTAGATTCTGTTGTGATTATCGAGCGTTAAACAGAATTACAAAAACGATTTCGTATCCATTGCCACGGATAGATGATATTTTGGCAACACTTGGACACTCCACACATTTCACTACATTGGATGCACGCTCAGGATTTTGGTGCATTCCTATGACACCAGCAGCGAAAGAAAAGCCAACGTTTTGTACACACATGGGTAGTTACAAATGGAACGTTATGCCTTTTGGGTTGAAAGGAAGTCCCGCGACATATATGGCGTTGATGGATGAAGTTCTACAAGGAATGCATTCTTTCGCATTGGCTTATATTGATGATGTATTGATTCACACATCAGGTACTGTGGATGACCACCTATAAAGGTTGAACAAGTTTTTGATCGCCTACGATATCACCAGGTTAAACTCAAACAAAGTAAATGCGAGTTCCTAAAGACGGAAACTAAATACTTAGGGTTTATAGTGAATAAAGAAGGTATTCGCCCTGATACAGATAAAGTGAAAGCAATAAGGAACATGCCCGCTCCCACAACAGTGAAGCAGGTACGAGCGTATATTGGTTGTTGCGGATACTACAGACGTAACGTCGTTAATTTCTCCAAGGCTGCCGAATCACTCATTGCACTTACCAAGAAATATTCAAGATTTAGGTGGACAAAAGAATGCCAAGAATCCTTTGATTATCTTAAGGAAGCACTTACAAAGATACCACTGCTTGCACATCCGGATATATCCCGTCCAATGATCTTTATACAGATGCCTCAGATACAGCAATAGGTGCTTGCTTAGTCCAAATCAGGGAAGAGAATGAGACACCCATTATACCAGAAATCCCTAATGAAATGCCTATAGCATTCGTGTCACACGCTCTCTCTAAAACTCAGAAACGATGGTCGACAACGGAGAAGGAAGCGTTTGCTATACATTACGCGATACAAAAACTTGATTTTTTATATCAGAGGTACTAAACTCACTATCAGAACAGACCATCAACCATTAGTGAATTGGCTTACTAAGACGCAGGAGCAGCCAAAAAAGTTACAAACATGGTCTATGAACCTACAATCATATGATACAAAAATTGAATACATTCCCGGTATTCAAAATACGTGTGCAGACCTCCTTTCGCGAACGCCACAACCTAGTACTATACTGGAAGATGATCTAATGGCGTCTACAGATATCAACGACAACGCAAAGAAATTAACATTATAAATTCCAACAGAGTGGATGATGGAAACACCACTACCATAACAGATAATGGCACGCAGCAAACAACAGATGTAGATACACTTGATGTACATACTGAGCAGAGAAAAGATCCCGAAATTCTTAAGATCATCAAACAAGTGCAAACGAAACCTACGTCGCTTAAACGGTTTATAATCTTGCCCAATGATCAACTACTATATCATATTGATGAGAAACAAGAGGGGAGATTACAGAAAGTAATTCCACAATCAGTAATACCCCAACTACTAGAGCAGTTTCATGATAATAATGGACATGTAGGGAGAGATAAAACCATTGATATAATCAAGAAAAGATACTATTGGAAGTCTATGTACAAAGATATAATGGAATATGTTGGTACTTGTAGGGTATGCAGAATCAGAAATATGAGACCAACTAAAGTTCCTTTACAGGAAATGAAATCATCTCATTTTCCTATGGAAGTTATAAGTATGGACATTTCTGGTCCATATCCTGTTACGCAATCTGGAAATGCATACCTTTTACATATTGTTGATCAATATTCAGTATGGCCTGAAACTTATCCTCTTAAGAATATAACGTCAGCGACAGTGACAGAGTTTTTTTCTACAAGAATTTGTACCAAGACATGGTTGTCCTAAAAGAATCATCACGGACAATGGAAAGCAATTTGTAGGCAACCCTTTTAAGAAGACACTTCGGACTTTGAATATTCAGCATACGACTAGCACTTTTTATAGACCGCAGGCAAACGGACGAAATGAGAGAATGCATGCTACATTGCACGATATCCTTGCTAAATATATACAAGGCAATGCTCAATATTGGGATGTATATATCAATCAAGCTCTTGAAGCGATAAGAGTAAACATAAACGAGACGACAGGACTATCTCCGTTCTACATGCTATATGGACGTGAGCCTATGTTCCCACTAGATAATCTTTTACAACCCCAAAAGAAATATCAAGGTGAAGATCCTATAGAAGTTATACTACAAGAAAAACACAGAGCACATCAGATAGCAAACCGTAATGCACAGAAAGCCTTCAAGAAATGGCAGAAGCAGCATGACAAAAGAGCGAAGTTAGAGAAGTTCAAAGTCGGAGATAAAGTATATTACAAGAAGAACGTTAGAGATAATAAGTTGGATGCACGATGGCTTGATGGATATAAAATAGTAGAACAGACAACACCCGTTAATTACAGACTATGGCATGAGGAAAAGAACATAACCGTCAAAGCACACGCATCACAGATGAAAAAAGACGATCATCGCCCTACAGCTCCGCCAGCCTTATGCAGTAGCAGACCAATACGAAAAGTCACGTTGAGTTAGTATGATTCCACAGAGACATTAAGTACTTCACGTGAAGAAAACGACATGGATGTTGAGCAGAACATTAGCCTACAACAACGTAACACTTCAGGTCAACTCCAAGATGCTGTACATCGTTTAGTTCGCTGCAGAGAAGACTCAGAAGGTGAAGATGACATTCCACCAGCAGAATTGAGAGAAAGATTAATATACAGAGACAATCGTCTACACGGGAGAGATAGTAATACGCCACTATCGACACAAGACGAAGAACCTCATGCGTCCATATCAAGTCAAACATACTATAGTAGTCAGGGACTACAACCGTCAACTCCCAGTCAACACCAGTCTACACATTCTACTTGGGATAGCGAAGATGACAGACCTTTGAAATCAGCAACGAGAAACATAGCTCCCCACGGTAGCAACTTTACAGAAGAACATAGTAGTCAGGGACTAGTCAGGGACTACAACCGTCAACTCCCAGTCAACACCAGTCTACACATTCTACTTGGGATAGCGAAGATGACAGACCTTTGAAATCAGCAACGAGAAACATAGCCCCCACGGTAGCAACTTTACAGAAGAACATGGTAGTCAGGGACTACAACCGTCAACTCCCAGTCAACACCAGTCTACACATTCTACTTGGGATAGCGAAGATGACAGACCTTTGAAATCAGCAACGAGAAACATAGCCCCCCACGGTAGCAACTTTACAGAAGAACATGGTAGTCAGGGACTACAATCGTCAACTCCCAGTCAACACCAGTCTACACATTCTACTTGGGATAGCGAAGATGACAGACCTTTGAAATCAGCAACGAGAAACATAGCCCCCCACGGTAGCAACTTTACAGAAGAACATGGTAGTCAGGGACTACAACCGTCAACCTCCAGTAGACACCAGCTTACATACTCTAGCTCGGATAGCGATGACGAACAGTCTTTACAAGTGACGAAAAGTAACATTACTCACCATACCCAGAGTCCTACAGCGAAGCACTTAAATAGTAACAAGAATGTCATTAATACGCCTTCGGCACAGGTGGAATCTGAACTTGACGTAACAGAACGAGAAGACAGCGACATAGAGTGTATGGATGATACAACCAGCACCGAAATACGCATAGCTACCAAACGCCCTTTCCAACCTTCGTCACTAGACTCACCACCAAGAGCGAAATTGCTACGATTACCGCAAGAACATCTACAAACAAGATTCAAAAGAAATCATCGCCAAGTACATAAACCTTCACTAGGTTTCCAACAAAATATAAATATTCGTTCGCCTCCCACCTCCTGCAGAGCGACTATAAACACGACATCGCAATGCATATCAGCTTCGTCACAGTATGACAGTCGCCTCTCCAGCAGAGAGATTACACTGTTGGAACTCGCAAAACAAATCTCCAACTTAGTGTAGTCGTCATAAAGCACTAACCCAGCTATAGTGTTTAATTCGGTACTCTAACCAACATAGTACCGTACCTAAAGTTAAGTTAATTAATTGAGTCACACTGTGTTTAGCTTAAGTTGATATTCATATACTGGAGCACGCTTAGACACTTACAGTACTCACTAACTTCTTTAAAGAGAGTCGAGTTGACAAACTAGATTACACATAGTCTTAAGAGTGTGACAAAGTAGATCAAACATATAGCCTTAAGAATGTGACAAAGTGAATTAAAAACATAGTCTTAAGAATGTGACAAAGTAGAGTGAATACATAGAAGTTCATCATTGTGACACAGTAGAGTACACACATATAATCTTATGAAAGTGACAAACTAGAATAACTACATATAGTTTTAGGAAACTTAACAGTGTTCTTCCCAAGGTACAAGATGCAGCGTACCAGATGATCAACACTGACATTGGTTAAAATATGTATAGTACATTAAATGCATGTTAATTATTATAATGTACCTATTTCAGGCATAAAAGTATTCAGGACCAGAGAAAAAAAAAAGAGAAAAGAGAAAAGAAAAGAAGAAGGGAAGTGATCCAGACTCAGTCAAGTGGAGTCTTACTCATGGACATAGACAAATATTGCACTGAGGATGAACGTCCCCACTTATTACTGCACTGGTTGTACAGAGATAACAAAAAAAAAAAAACTTGGTTGCAGTATTGGTATTATGGGTACTGCTTACTTAAGAGATGATGGTAATGACAGTTATAGGGTCATGACTATATTACTTTTACATCCTAAGGTTAGATATTTTGTTAACCCTGACGTACTACTGCATGTATATATAGGTTTAGACAGAGTTAAGGATTTGACTGATGCATCCAAGACTAGAATCAGTCGGGCACATCAACTCTGACATAGTGACATGTATCTTTCACTATCGCCCCAATACATATGAAGATACTAGTGCATGTATATATAGGTTTAGACAGAGTGAAGGATTTGACTGATGCATCCAAGACTAGAATCAGTCGGGCACATCAACTCTGACATAGTGACATCTTTCACTATCACATTAGGATATTTACTGATGCACCACTAATTAGTTATTTCTGCTTATCTGTCTCGTATAATGGATAAATTACATTAACAGCAGATATTTCAAGACATATAAAGGTACTGACAAACCTCTGTGTCCAGAGGCAGTGACCATGTCGAAAAAATAGGAACATGTATATATATATATATATAGATAATAAGTGCAGAGCCATGATTTATTTTTTGTTGTTGAGTATTGATGGTATGCCTCAAGCTAAGGTTCAGCAATGAGGTAGCGTTACATTTTGCTTCAAAATATTTTTTTGGGGAAATTTTTTAACATGTAGACTTTGAATATGTATACAGGCGCGGTGATAATGGTATGTTAAAGAATAGAATGGGATTGCTAGATGATGGAACACAAATGTCTCCCAATGGGATACATTTGTATGGCCCCGAGTTGTATGTCACCGTTCACTTTGCTAGGAGCATTATAAAATGCTCAAGCAGGAATTATAAGCGGTGATTTGGTTTTGGTTAAGAGGGAAGGTATGAAAAAATGGTTTAAGAAATAAGAATAGATTTGAATAAAGACTATTTGTCTTGCTAAAAGGGAAATAAGATGAGTGAAATCATGCTTTGATCAAAGGGAGGAGACTCTAATTATTAAAGTCAGGGGAGGAAAGTGCTTAATTACACTTAAGTGGATTTGGTGAGTTGGTAATTATGGTTTAGAAAATGTACATATAAGAATTGTATAGCAAGCTTTAGAGAAGACACTATGAGGTTAAGTCAAATTATGCAAAGGGAGACAATGGTTAATTACCTCCCTTATATGATTAAGTGAGTTGAGAAAAAAAATATGCACGTGAAAAGTCTGAGTGAAGTTTACCAGGACAACGGATGACACTTCACTGAGTTGTTTACACAGCGGATAAGCGTGAACATTTTTCAGCTGAGCGAAGAATAGGAGGAACCAATGAATTGACCGTAAACAAGGACAGATGAGCTAGTAATGATTTTATAGAGAAGAACACACTTAGACACGCTGTGGAGCGGTCGCATTTTTTCGGAGGAAGCAGTCCTGGTTAAGGACGTAGAGTGGCAGGAATGTGTTTTCTGCCAGGCTCAAGTTACATTTCTGTGAGAAACAGAATGAATACTTCTGAAGAATCCTATAGACCTAGTTAGAGCAGTAGAATCTATTCACTTATGAAAGACAGAACTGTGTTTAAAATATAAGTTTAGTGATAAGGGGTGATAGTAAGAAAAATGAGTGTTGTGAGGATTCGGTGCAACCAAAGTAAGTAGGTCCTTTGACTCATAACTTTTGATAGACATTGAATAGAATTATTTCAGAAGTTGAAATAAGGTATTACAAGGTTAACGACGCTTACAACTAAGTGAGCACAGAATAAGGAGAAACGAAGCTGTCACTTAAGTAACATCATAAGAAGGGATGGAACGAGTTTAGGTTGGAAGTTTTGAGAGAATATCATCCAGGAATCAATAACTCTGGCGGTGAGGGCCAGTATTAAGATATACTCTTACTTGGAAGATAGGTCAATGGATCAAATTGACAAATAGAAGGTAGACAACTAGGCCTGCCCCAGTCACCTAGTTTACTATAATAAGAAGAGATAGCACTGTCACATTTAGTTTAATTTGTGCCTTCTTGGACCAGTCTTTAAAACACCAAACAAAAGTTCTGTGTACACAGCAACTCATACACACATATTTAATTTAAGTGACATAGAACTACGTTTTGAATGATAATTACAATATATAACTTTTTTTTTTTAGAATTTTTAAAAATTGTTTTTAATTAATTTCTTTTATTCTCAAAAACAATTTGGTTTACAGAACACAGGAAAAGATTTCACATAATGGATAAATGAGTCATCAAACTTATAAATAAAAGTAACTACACATTCAAGGAGAAAGAAATATGTGCGGACAAGCATCCTCCCACATGCACGCACTTATACATACATACGTGCACAAGCGATAAAAGTACATAACAAAACCTTTATAATTAATCTAGTGTCATTACTGGCACAAATTAATGTGCAAAACGAAAACAAATAAAAAAAGTTGAAAAATTATTTAAATGAAAGCAAAGGTTGAAATAAAATCAAGCCACAAGCAGGTATAGATATTAATACATATACGACAAATGTCTCATTAGATTACAAGAACCACTATTACTGACAAGGATGAAACGTGGGTATAATTATTTCATAACTGACTCATCATCATCATGTGACGTATTCTTTCCAGAACGTTGTCTCCATTACAGCTGCTCTGAACGCATCACGATTCTGGGCAAGTCGACCTGCATCAGCCAAAGACAAGTTCAGACTCTCTGTGATGTCCTGGGTCCACCGTCGTCTAGGTCGACCCCTTCCCATTTTTCCAGGGACCATGCCTTCCATCACTGTTTTTTCCAGACTATTATGTCTTTTTATATGACCGAAAAATTTCAGCTTCCTTATTGCGATGGTATTTAGGAGCCAATGTTCCTGTACATTTAGTGAGTGCAGTACTTCTCTGTTGGTCTTTTTTTCTGTCCAGGGTATTCTCAACATCCTTCTGTAGCATTTCATTTCGAATGATGTAATCTTTTTTGCAACTGTTTTATTGAGTCATAACTGACTACCAACCAATTTTTAAGAATCTACATCAGTTACCAATTAATGTACATGCAAAAGAAATCACCTTTAGATTAGTATATAGCATTACACCTATTAGGCAAAAACTTGCTACACAATGAAAAATAATCTCAAAGTACAAATTGTGTAACACAAACGTACAGGAGACAGAAGATATTGGTTTTTTCATTGTAGTACAATTACCTCTATAAGGTATATGTGTTAATATCTATAGCTGCTTGTGGCTTGATTTTATTTCAACCTTTTCTTTCATTTAAATAATTTTTCAACTTTTTAAATTTGTTTTCGTCGTATTAAATGTTCGTTCCCTTCTAGGCTTTGCATGATTGGTTGTAAATCAGCGGTAGAGTGAAAACTGATTCGTTTGTTTATTGTTCAAACGACAAATGTTAGATAACTTTAAACCAACATAATAATGGGCAAGAGAGTATTGTTCTGGGTTTTAAACTATTTCACCTATTTATTTGATTCTTAATGCTTTTATTTTGGTTACAATATCATGTAAGGTAACTCCACCTCTATCTTTAGGTTGTATTAGCTTTTTGTGTTTTATACAGTGTAAAGTATTACGGAATAAAAATGTCATTATGAGTTTGTTAACATGTGTAATGACTTCTTGATGAATGTTTTGGACATTTACTATACATATTAGTTTGGGTATGACGTGAGTGTTGATTAAAATACTTCTGCCGAATATGGTATTAGTTTTATATTTATACCTTTCTAGCATATTATTTTAATGTTCTCTATCATCTTCTTCAATACCTCTGTGTTTCTGTGTGTTGGTGTGCCAGTGTAATGTTAGACCGTAAATTTTGATTTTATTTACCTGGAACAACTGAAAGGGCAAGTTCGATCTGTTTCTCCATTGACCTATTCCCATTAACTGAAGTTTGTGAATGTTTACTTAACTTCACTAGCTATCCCAAACTCATTAAAAGTGTTAAAAATATTATTTATCCATTTAATTGTGGTTGGGATAAATACCACGTCGTCAGCGTAGCCGGCTAATTTTCTTTGTCCATCTCCCGGAATGAAAAATCCCATGATATTTGTGTCTTGCCTCATTTTTCCTAACACTGGTCCTATTGACAGTACGTTAAACAAAGGTGAGAGGGGACACCCTTGTCTAACTGATACTGGAACTCCTCACTATCGATACATTTTAAAATTACTCAAAGTCACATGTACCGGGCCGGAGTACGACAGGAGTGTATAGACCTATGTTTTACGATAATCACAAGGTTAATTTAATTGTCTGTTTTGTGCTGACCACACAGTATTTACGTGGGCGGTTATGTACTCTGCCAGTAGGGTGAAAAAAAACAACAAAAAACACAAGAATTAAGAATGAGATGTTACAGAAATAATATCATAAAAAAGCACATAAGTCGTATAATAATGAAACAGATCAACAAATTAGAAGCGCTATAGGACTGTCGCGAGAGGTTCAGATGTTATTAAACTAAAGGCTATCCTGGACAAATAGATGTATCAGATGATACCAGGATAGTGCCAGATAAGAGACTGGTCTTAAAAGAAATACCCCCTTCTCTGAAAAGAGTAAGGGTGTATCGACATCAAAGTGGGGTCAAGCTATGTAAATCTACAGGTATGATGATAGGGGTTGGTCCTGAAGATCTATCTGCTACCTCTCCAGATCCCACAATGAGAAATGGTTATATATATTTGTTTGTGTGGCTAATTATCTAGGGGAAAATTAAATTAGTTATATGTAATAACTATCAAACAGAACATTAACTTAATTACAATAATTAAGTAAGACTGAATGAAAGTATTTACAATTTATTGTTCCTAAACCTGTTTTCTTTTGGTTAGGAAAACGTAACTCAGGTTATAAGGTATTTGCAAGATGACATAAATAATATGGAATGTTCTCCATAAAAAGGCAAAAATATGCTGTTATATTTATTTATATATATGTAATTAAAGTTCATTCACTAGCTAACAATCTTGGTATCAACGTCTCTGGCTGGTAACATAATAGGATTTGAATATGGTCCTCTGTGAATCATCATGTATAATGTTGCATTCTATAATAAGTCTGTATTATAATAGTTTTACTTTAAGTCTTTAATACTTTTATTTTCTTTATTCTGGTTCTTTGTATTATTACTACTGGATAATCTGATCAGTGGACCTTTGGGTCCACTTAACTTAATTGTAGTCTGAGACACCTTCAATCCTGGCTGGGTTCGCACATAATATGAACTCCAGGCTGGGATATGTAGCTTTCGTTCCAGTTTTAGGAGGAACAGTTCACCACCATGATTACTCTCAAGTGGATGTCTCATGAACTTGCAATATTACCAGGACAAAACCTGGAATGAAAAAGACATTCGCAAAACCTGTAGGGTCCAGTAGTTTTTCCCTACATACAGATAACATCACGTACAAACATTAAATCAGTCACAGGACAGTTACCTCAATACATCACAGCCAGTTCAATTTGGTTGCTCATTTCCTTAATACATTGTATTGTTAGATCCATTCGTCCATGATTGTCTTCCGTACCATAATTAGGTTAAGTACAACATAGTAAGTAACATATTGATTACATCATGGTAATATATCCTGTCATCCTATCTTATGTTCTTGAACAGTGTGTCGTTCCAGTAGGAAATATTCATTCAAATACCCTAATAGACTTACAGTCGCACTTGTGCCATAATTTTGCAAATATCCTACACTGTTTCCATTTCTGGCCTGTCGTCTTTAAAACTACACACGTTTGCAAGGAACTCCGTTACACACTTGGCCTATTTTTTCCGTCTAACACATCAGCGAACACATAAGTGGATAAATACAGGCAAACAACATGAATATATACAAATATATATATATATATATATATATATATATATATATATATATATATATATATATATATATATATATATATATATATATATATATATCGCTTACCCTCAGGTAAAATACATAAGCTGAAACTGGCTTTCAATGGTTTCTCTAGGTCTGCTTTAGGTACAGGCGGAAAAATATTAGACAGGCTATATTTGCGCTCTTCCTCGTATCGCTTATGTTTAAAAAAATGTTATTGGCAAGAATCCGCCCACGTTCAAGGCCTTTTATAACGCTGTGCTCGACCAATCGAAACACAGTCAAAACTGGCGTTAAGAATTTTCCCTCTGCTCGTTTTTCAGCCCTTCTGCATTATGTGCCTAAGTTTAAATATTTATTATTTTGCTTATTGTTGGGCCGATTTCAATCATTAAAAGCTCTAATAAAACTAGGAATTGATCTCTATCGTTCTAGCTAATAATATTTTAGTTAGCCCTTTGCATTTAGATCTGAGCATACTTTAACTAACTGTCGTAGATTTTCGTTAGGGGAATTAAGACTTGGGTTGGTCCCTTCTGAATAGATTAGAATAAGTGATAGTCACAGTGAGAAGTAGTATTAGCAATAGATTTCCACGAGTGAGATGGTAGAATGTGATTAAGAGGCTGTCTCTGAGATCGAGAAATCTTCTCTCTCTCACCTATCTTCTACGACAGCATTCGAGGAGTCAGACAGTCTAAACACACACACACACACACATATATATATATATATATATATATATATATATATATATATATATATATATATATATATCTAACCACTCACGTGCACGCACATATATGATGACAGTTGGACGTACAGACGTGGGAAAACTATAACAAATGATTATATAAATATTCTAGAACGAGCTGACCAACACGCTGCTTAATTTCAAGATAAATTTTAATTATCATCTAAAATTTCTTCACAACACCTAGAAATTACATCAAAACATATACAAATAGTCATAAAAAATCAAGGAATTGCTACTGGCATGATAGACCCACAGTTAGATCTTATCCCTCGAGGTATGCCCACAGTCCTGTCGGAAGAAAGTGATAGCCCCAAGGAAACAAGGATACATATGATTAGGTCTAATATTTCCCCTTCTTAGGTTATGGACAGACTTGATATCTCTGCCCTATTTTAAGGGAAATATGATTAGCAATACTTGCATACAGAAAGTTAAGATAGCAAAATGGGTGTCCAATTACAACAATAAAAAAATCACTCGGTCCTGCATTCACTTTATTCATTCAGCCGAGCACACGTGAACATGTTCATACTCACAGCTTAGATAGCCACTTCTGGTAATACAATTTTTAGGACATTCACCTACAGACTCGTCAAGGGCAGTCTTTGACCAAGAAATCCCCAGTTCCAAAAAGACAGGATGAATTCTCTGCTTCTGGGAACGACTCCTTGGGTGTTCTTATTTTTTGGATGTCTGTTTAGGTCACATTAAAATTGTCCAGGCACGAAACATTAACAACGAGCACAGTGTCAATAGCTTAGGTTTCTAGAATTAAGGAATGTCAGATCGGTGTCTATTTTCAGGAAAGGACTACATTTGGTCACCACACCACTAGTCGAAACTCCGTCGGAATGTTACTGACGTTAATATGTTACTTGCCACAACGGCTAAATTTGTACATAGAGTTTGTGCAGAAAATCTGATCTGGCTCAAAGGCCCAGTATAAAACATTTAGTCTTTAATAAAACCCATTAGTGAGAGTTGTACTCTGTCTATTTATGAAGACACACGCACTGTCAGACAGGAGTTAACTTGTAAACCCACGTGGTTAAAAGATAAAAATGTTTATGTTTCTCACAGGTATGTCTCTGTACTAAACGCCGGCAAAATTTGGGTTAACCCCAGTTTTCACTGCATAGGGAAGAAAAACCACAAATAAAATACTTATACATGCTACGTACTCGGATTATAACTTACATTTTTAAACTGCAAGCGTACCGCTTGACTTATCATTTAAAGTTTCCTGTGAAATACGTTATATACATAAAATCAATCATCATGAATTAGGAATACCTACGTGTTCCGTCACCACTCATGAAGCATCTAGCATTAATAAAGTTAGTTTAGAAAGTTTATTCTCGTCTGATTATTTTAGCAGTAAAATTAAATTCCTTAATAGCCGACTGAGTTTAAGCTAGAAATATAATTTTTGTTTTCCACTGTAACTCGTCACTATAAAATAGTACAGACTATATAAATTAAGCGCTCTGCACCAAATCTAACTAGTGAAATAAAATAAGCGATTTAACACTTTAAACACTTCACAAAATACTAGATATTAATATAATATATATATATATATAACATTTACCTCAACACAGAATTACTAAGAACTTAAACCACTTCGACCAAACTAAATGCCATCTCTATTAACAGAGATTCTTAGGAATCGAACGAAGGCTTTTTCTAGTCTTGACTGTGAAGTTACTGAGTGAATTAAGTCTCAAACTCTCGTTTAAGATATATGAAACACACACAAAGAATGTGCCCTATTTCCAAAACCACGCAATCTCTCGTCTTTCCTAACACTTACGTAACTTAGACGCATTCCGTAAGTGCCACCGGTGCGTCTTCACACCTACGTTAACAAACTGACCGAGAAGCGTGCGTGTCATGGAAAAACCCAGACTATATGTCTCATTCCCGAGCGCTGCGTGAGTGTCATATCACACTTCACTCTGAGAGAAACGTTAGTGTCAGGTGAAAATGCTGGACGGTATGACACCTAGCCTGACGAAACGCCCGTGACATGAGAAAAGTACAGACGCCTGTCTGCTATCTCTGTCTGCCCAGACGAGTATTCACACATTCTATCGTCTACTGACATATAATGCAATAGAATGCATTTAAACGCTCTCTCTCTCTCTGACACGTTATGTCATAAATGCGTTTACCAGTATGGGAAAGAAAATATTTTTCGCAAACGAATGGATGCGAAAAATAAAGGAAAAAGGTAAAGAGTGATAATAAAAATAGAGGATACGGGTGAAAGAAAAAGAAGAGGATATAGGCAATTTAATGATCATAAAACCTCTGTGACACTAACTAAATTGGGGATTACCCTTAAGTAAAATTATCACTAAAACTAATTTTTCTCGTACAATAAAATATTAATATGAGGAAGTCTTTACACTAACCTCTTAAGTAATATCCCCGCTATAATTTCAGCTATTCCTTTCTGTTTATCTATCTTTAATTTTTAAGAAATAAAATATCTTCGTTCTGACAAATACACAAAATAGGCCCTATTATCAAGCATGATAAGGGTTTCCTATACCTAACAGAAAAAGGAGCGATTCTATTGGTTGTTATAATTGTACTGTTTATCTTCGATATTTTCGAGTGGTAAATTTGACGTGTTGTAATACAGACCAAAATACGACAAGGACATAAGACGATTTTCTTCTTCGCAACATCGAGTCACCTTTATTAGTTTTCACAATTTACCATTTACTAAGCAGGATTCAAAACCTTTTCTCCGTATACTCATAATTTTTTTTTGTTGGTCTTTTCGAATGAATAACTTTCTTCTTTTCATTTCGTTATAACTATTTTCTATTAGTATTTCTATATTCACATCATCTATTTATATGTTATTTATATATATATATATATTGTTTTTGTCAAGCGCACTTAACTATATTTCACTTTTGTTAATTACTATGCTGTGTTTAGCAGTTGATGATATTTTCAAACATTGACAATTTAACCATTTATGATTTCACTTAGTCTTAGGTCTGGATTATGCACACGATAATAATGAATTTAAGCAACAGATTCACAGAGACAGCGCACACACAAGGTAAGTAAGTACATATGAAGATCTCTATGTTTGCCCGCGCTTTTGGTAATGGAGACAACTTAAATACAAGGGAAACAATTAGCTTACAAAACAAGTAACAAGTTTACTAAAAGATTTTAATTTTGAGACCATTATTTACAAACAGTCTGTTAATTACATAAATTAAGCTATTCAAATAAATTTACCTGTTTAAATTGTTTACATAATATATTAATTTCCGGAAGTTTTTTGTTTTTCTAGAAACAGTAAAAGTAGATATTATGCACTTGACGCACTTGTCGGTTCTGTAAAACATATAACCTGTATAACGTCTTAACGGGAATTTAAAGAAATTAACTGTGCAGAATGTTACGAACTAATTTGCTAAGATTAAAGTGTCTAAGCCAGGGCCGAGATCAAACAAATTTTACACAATAAAGTCAATAGACCTCCCTTTACGCCCCGAAAGGGGTATTAAAAAAAACAAAAAAACAAACCACGAAACACTTCTTACTGGAATGCAAGAAATACGACCAACACAGACAAAATATAAAATACTATTGTAATAACTGCAAAATAGAACTTAAAGTAGAAAATCTAATGGGCACTAAGCCACCACTAGGAGTACAAAAATTAGTAAAACAATATATCATAAAAACAAAACAACAATATAAAAGAAGACAGGAGGAAAGGCCGCCCACCTCCATCCCCAAATTAAAAAAAAAAAAAAAAAAAAAACAAATACACGGAAATATTCACCAAAAAGAAAAAAACAAAAACACTACGTGAGGAATAATACAGTGTAAATGTAAAATAATCACAATCAAGAAATTAGCACACTACATGGAAAAAACGTCCTGATATAACCAACAGTACCATGTATATGGTAAATGATTGAAAGAAGCGTGCTGCACAAGGAAAGTATCAAACACCCTATACTAAAAAAAATAAATTAATGGGAATTGCAATCTCGCCACATGGAATTTAGATTTGGATAAGGGAAAGACACTAAAGACAATTAACGATCACCTGTTAAAGAACGGCATCACCATAGATGAATCAACGAAGCTAGGACTGCTAGAATTTGGCATCAAACATAAGACTAACAGGGATAGACGTTTGAGAGGATGCATCTTCTTCTTCTTCTTTTTCCTCGTTCGTCCTGAAAAGGACGTTGGTTGCGTTGTGTCTGTTTACAGCGGAGCTGCGATATCTGCGCCTTTCGGCCGGCACATCCGACTTCAGAACGGCATTTTTTGGGACCGTGTTTGCCTTCCCTCTTCGATCCCTACTCTCTCAGCCAGACTGTAGTGATGCAGCCTGTTTCCAGGACCACCACTTGGAGGCGGAGTAGGGACTTAGTCAGCTCTGGTTCGCTGACCCTGACGCAAGCAGTCAAGCTATGGGTCGTTGACTGCATTCTCTATTGCTGCGTCTTTGATCCCAGAGGATGCATCTGACGTCTACGCAACCAGCGCGCTACAGGATCACTTATCATTCATACCTTTCGATATTTCTTGATGTAGATAGAGCACCTAAGGGTTTGCCCTGAGTAAAGTGATGTTAATTCTAATTAACAACAACAAGAACAACAATACTGAAATGTACTACTGAGAGTTCTTTGCGTTCTAACCCCGGGAGTGACCAATGCCGTTATTCGTACACTATTACAATACACAAACTACTGCGTGCATTTGACCCCCATTCCATTTTGCTTAAAAATAAAGGGTACTTAGTAAACTTTGTTAAAATTAAAAGCTAGATTTGCCAGGAAATCTGTCTGTGACATACGAAACTATGTAGTATTCTCCAGGGAAATTAAAATTTGGCTTTTCGTGACAAGCGCTCACTGTCTCGCTTTATGGTTCGGAAAAAGTGCAATGTTACCAGAACTATTACTTTTAAAAAGCAGACTGGCAGTAACGGATTTCCATTCGGATGCTTTGCACCAGATGACTAGAAGTAATACTGTAATAAGCACGGAATTGTAGAAGAAAAATAAACGACAACTAATCATCTAAGGATTAAAGGGAAAATGTGGAGACAGACATTCCCCGAATTTGGTAAACAACGATCGAGTTTAACTCGGCATGACTATGAGTGGAGTCCAACAGTGGCATTCGTAGGGGTCCGCCCTGGGTGATAGCAATGATGAGGGCGAGGAGGCTATATTATTATAGTACTATAAAAAAAGGTTGTCCCATAGCATATGCTACCGTAGTGTAGTGAAGTGTTAGAGACTTCATTATGCTAGGTCCAGCTTGGAAAACTAGGGTGATCAGCTCCCTTCCTGGCAGCTTTGCCTTATCTAACTCAAGAGCAGAGTCAGCAACCTATTTACAGCTGGGTAGACTTGAGCGTGGTGCCACCGTGTTTCGAACCCGGTATCTTTGCCGCTACAGGTCACCGCTCTCACTACTCTGCCAATCGGACGCTCTGCACATCTACTTGTAAGCATATATTTTGCGGTGTGTTACTTATTTCTGTCTCTCGTCTTGATGGTGCACACTGATAGACTTTTTTCTGTTCATCTCTTGATGTTGTCTTCCCACTTATAGCGCGGTCACTCTGATAGACTTTTTTCTGTCCATCTCTTGATGTTATCTTCCCACTTATAGCGCGGTCACTCTGATAGACTTATTTCTGTCCATCTCTTGATGTTGTCTTCCCACTTATAGCGCGGTCACTCTGATAGACTGTTTTCTGTCCATCTCTTGATGTTATCTTCCCACTTATTGCGATATCTTCAGCACCATTGCCTATCAGTTGCCCTGAAGAACATAGTCATTTAACAAGTTCATTTCAAGCTGTTCTGTCCGTTGCCACCCCTTTAAAGTCTCATGACGCCATACATTTCATAAGCACAGATCTCCAGGATGCCGCCTTAGACATCCAGGTTGCTGTGAGCAGACCATGTTCCTCTTACACAAAAAGTTTGTTTAGTCTTCATCATCATCATCATCACTATCACCGCCATCATCATCATCATCACTATCACCGCCATCATCATCATCACTATCACCGCCATCATCATCATCACTATCACCGCCATCATCATCATCATTATTAGCGCTCACTACGGAACACGAAGCCACCACTGCAGTTGGTCTCCTTGCAACAATTACTTGTAGCGGTGGTTTCTGTGGAAATCTGTTTAGCTACATGAGGTTGCCAGCCTCATAAAAAACCTCATTTTTGTCGCCGTCTACGACGTGACTGAGGAAGCAGTTGTCATATTATTTATTCGTCTCTTATAGACATCCCCCCCCCCCCCCCCGGGAACTACAAGGGACTCGTTTAATCTTGAACAACGTATAATCTGCCTTATGGTACGTCTTAAGCCCGACGGTTCGAACACCCAGCACTCCTGCGTCTGAGGTGACTGTCTCGATAATTGCATAATTTATTTCTCAATTATGAATTTGGATAAGTGAGGTATACTAAGGAGAATTAATAATCGCTTATTAGAGAACGACAGTACAATAAATAAATCAACAGGGCTAAGACTGCTGGAATTAGGCATCAGACGTAAAACTAGCAGGGATGGAAGTCTGAGAGAATGCATTAGTCGTGTATTTGTTACAACTCTTTATGCGCACCGCAATGCGTTCATGATTTTGAAGCATCGCGGTCCTCAAGAAGCGCGCCGCTATATTAAAAATAATAGACGGGTATGGAGCGCCTTATGATTAAAAATGACGTCATATTAACTAATTCCGTAAACGCGCGTGAAGAGCAGAAGTAGCTGACTTTTTTGTAGAGGACTGTGTGGCTGTGTTTTGAGCCGGCATGGTGTATGTGTGTGAGCTCTTGCTTCAGTATTTGATGCCCGCTGAAATATCCACAGTTTCATATGATATTTTATTACAGGAACACCAGAGATGTGTGCTGACTGACAGAGAAGTATTTTATTACTGCTACAGTTGGATTATCCCACCCCACAAGCACCGCTTTTCTCTTTACCCGGATATATGGGAGTGGCCATAGAGTTCACACTTGAATCTACAAGAGTGATAGTGGCTATTGTGGACCGTATTATTTTCATTTATTATTATTTTTTTAATTTATAATGCCATTGGAATTCACGTAAAGGTTAGATTTCGAAAGCGAGCGCGTAATTTGAGATTCGCGTAAATTGAGATAATTTTCTCCACATAAATTCAATACGATACAATCATAGGGATACTTTTTCGAAGGAGATAAAATAGGAATTAATAAAAGTTAGCACAAAAATTAAACGGAAGCAAAAAATAAAACATGATGAACATTTCATAAAAACATGTAATTAGGAGTTGTAATTATGGTGGCTCTCTTAATGCACTTATCCCGGTTGGCGTTATTTTGAATTCTCGTAAAGTGAGATTGTATAAATAGCGATAGCACTAAACATTCAACCAGAGATGAGCGCCCGGGTTCGGTTCTTCAGAAAACTCGCGAACAAGAAATTCGCATGAACTATGCTTAAAGAAGGCAGACAAAAATGATGAGCTTTGTCACTGGCTCGGATAGGGCATCATTTATGTACAAGGTACGCCGTTATGTCCTAATATTAATGTAAATATGCAAGGTAATGCAGATCAAAAGTGACTGAAAAAAGCTTATTTTAAATAAAGAAATGTCGGGTTTTTTTAAACACTAATTTGATTTATTAAAAGTGTAAAAATCTCATATGAAGATTTTATATTAATCACACAGACCTTCTGTTTTCAATTTGTCGTTATGCTAAACCTGCAGGCCTGTCGACAGAACGAAGTCTAGTCTTTTCCAGGTCAGCACGGCAGCCCTATAGCTTTTCCACATAGACCCAATCACAGGCAGATTCTGTATCAGTATCTATTGTAAAAGAACTGTTCCTGAAGGTCCTGACTAATCGTCTGGATCGTCCACCGAAGAGGAAGACAACTGAGGTTCTGAAGGTTGGTAAACACTGCGGGAACCCATTCTGATCTTCACACCGGTACTTCTTCTATGTGGTCATATTTCACAAAGCGAATAAACGATTTTGTATTTTTCTATTAAATTATGGAAAATACTGTATGTCACTACAGTTGAATTAATGTGCTGATTTGATCTGTCTTTTAAAAAGTACTTTATTGTAAACAGTAAGAAGGTTAGAAATGAATTATACGAAATGATTTTCAAGGAAAATATGCAATATCTTCCTTAGTATTTATGCTACGATGTACTTTAAAAACAAATATTACATATCGGCGCTTTTATTTCATTGCATTGAATCAATCAATACATTTTAGCTTCCCAAGGAGCAAAGGCCTTCAGTAAACACATGCCAAATCCTCCTGTCACGTGCCATCAGCTCCAGTTCTTGTCTGGTTCTTGTCATAATTTCCACATTGGTGATGTCGCCATACAATTTTAGTCCCTCTGTTCTATGCAAGCATCCATTTATGCATTTCTGTAGCTTGTTTGGTTGTTATTTTTATTGTTTTCAATACTGCAACAGTCACTGCCCTGCCATTTTAGTGAAAGATTCTTATTTTTTTTCCATTGCATGACCATGTAATATTTGTTTTTAATAATTTTGAAACAAAATACAAGCCCATTATTGCATTTTATTACCGATCGCAGAAATCTAGCTCTAGCGTATAACTGAGTTTAGTTCGTGTAAAATAGAAGTATATAAGTGCTCGCGAAAGTGGGAGCTAGAGTTCTCTTTCTGTTCTCATCTGTTCTTGTTGGTTTGTCCCAGACGAAGGCCTTGTCATAACGTTGGCAATTTTACTACTCTTTTGGCTTAGAGAGACGAATGCCTGATACGCCGGTTATTTATGTGTTTGGTTAACACGCGTGTCTTTATACGAGACTGTCAATATCTCTACTGACTTAAAAGATGTCAGTCTCTGTCGGGCTTACAAGGATGGCCGACTAATATAGAACGCGAATCATAAACATCGTGGGCCGAAAAGGTGGGCCAAGGTTAATACGTAATTTTGTCAACTGGCAATCAATGTGGAATGGAGTCATGGTTTGACATCAAACACACGGCTATTTGGTGGACGCAATACAGACGATCAATCATTGTAGTGGTAGGCATCATAACCACAGTTTAGGTTATAACATCAAAGCATCATAGTTCATTGCATCTCATGTAACTTTAATCATGGACTTGATCGATATTTTATAACGGCCGACCCTTAAAGGACGGCGATAAACTTTACGGCAAGTAGTTCTACCATGGCTTTCATTACGGAGCTTGATTAAAACGACAGGGGTTTTATTGAATAACCTTCAAATATGTACGAAGAATAATCTCGATAACATTCGGTAAGGATCTGGATCCCACTAGCGACACAACATGGCGTATGTGTCGAAGTTCAGCCAGATCTTAATAAATGACGAAAATAGCATAATATAAATATGCAAACGAGCCCTATACTGGCTAACGTAGATACTCCATTCAAGGAGGTTTATAATATCTTCATGAATGCTTCCCTCAATCCGGGCAAGACTTACAATCGGCTCCGTCCAAAGACGACCGTCTCAGGCCATAGGCATTAGGCATATCTCTGTATAACGTAATTGTTCTTTGGCAACAAAACCGAGCGCACCGCGTTGCGCCTTTTTGTTCAACATAGTGTATGACAGCGCGTAAATAATTAATCATATATATATATATTCTTAGATGTGCTCAACATTTAAATTGCACGCGCAAAAAGGACTTAACAAATACCTTTCCCCCCCCCCCCCCCCCCCCCCCCACCCACGAGACAAAAAAAGCGAATCTTTTTTTTCGTATTAAGTTACACCGAAGAAATCGATCAAGTTCATTTCAACAATTAATGTAATATCATTCAGATGTTAAGATAGTAGTAAATATTAAGATGTGAGATGAAGTATAGAAAAAGAAAACAGAGTCAAATTTCAAATTCAAACAAATAAAATGACACATAATGTATCAAAATGGTACGAAATGCCAATGAAGCAATGAAATAATTGTATCGAAGGATAAACAGAAATGGTGAAAAATGAAGACAACAATGAGACACAAATTTTAAAAATTTTGAGAAATGGAAGTATGAATTTATGAGCCAAAGTGTGATAATTGGTAACAAGAATTAAACAAAATCGATTTGGAAATTAAAACAATAGAAGAAAATTAACACAGTCCATAGCAAGTGTTGGGAGAATCAACAACGCGGCCTAAGCAGATATGCTAATAAGGACACATGAATTGTACTTATGTGCCAAAACCATAAAATATCACTAATGTGTGATCGTAAAATAATTATGGCAATATACCACATTTTTTAAATAATATACTAAACTAATTAAGTAAGTAATGTGGAACTAATTATCTAATATTGTTCGTGAAAAATTAAAATGTCACTAATTAGTCCGCAATTAAAGCTAAATATAGTGTTAATAATTCACCAACTCTGCAAATAGCGTTATCTTGGTTGCACAGAAATGACTGTGATATATGATTAACACATACTAAAAAGTTATTAAGTTATTAAAGTTAATTTATAATTATATCACTCTTTAAGTTCCAAATGTGTCAATGTATTCCGAGATTGAAATCAACGCACTGAAATGTTACTGTTGAAGTAGCGAAATAGCTATTCAATGTACATGAAAAGATGGTGACGTTTGGTAAGATAGTCATTGTCAATTTAAAATGCAAAGATCATGTATTCACATGAAATAATCTACAATTGATCAGTAGGCAGTGCAGAAGTGTCACACTCTGTAAGGCATAACTGCCCGGTAGGTTCTTGACCGCAGCGGGACAACGTATCTGCAAGCACATTCTCCGATCCAGGTATTGATCAAATCGTGAAAACGGAGAGGCTGCCATATAGCACTGTATCAATGCCGCACCTATCCCAACATTTGAAGAGTCGCGGCAGAGTATAAATGGTAGATCTGCGTTTGGTAAGCGTAAAATAGATGCAGATGAAAAAAGTGATTTGATTAAGTCTAAAGTGGTCTGACACTCGTTTGACCACCGTACTATGTTAGGTAAATCTTTCTTTAATAAATTAGAGAGAGGTGTGGTGACAGTAGACAATAAAAAGAAAACGCAGGTGACAAAGGTCTTGCTCTCAAACACTGAATTGAAGTCAAAGCCAGTGCAAAAGTAAAGAAGTAAAAGTCGTTGACTAAGAAAATACTGAGCTAATCGGCCAATAAAACAAAAAATATGGGTACAATCAAGTGAATAAATAATAAACCGACAGGATACTGAAAAAACAAACAAATGCCAATAAGTAAGACATAGATGAATTCAAGTACCAAGTATGATCTGTAATAGAAAAAAAAAAGACAAATTTCAAAACATCTGGAAAGAATGAAGAAAAATTCACCGGCAAACGCAGCTATAAAGTGCGTGGTGCAAAGTTTTGTACAAGTTGCACGTCTAAAGGATGGTGCGCAAAAAGTGAACCATGTTTAAATTTAACAGCTCTGCGATCGTCAAAATAATTATTAAAGCGCACAAAAGCAAGCTGCTGAAAAGAATTTTGAAGTTCGACCATGCGAACAAATTTAACATTACCAACTTGTTGAAAAATTTTTTCCAAGTGCATACCAAGTTGTATGCGATGGAATGTTGCGCACCAGAACAGTGCGATTTAGTGTAATATGATCTCGGCCAGATCGCAACTGAGCCCGAGTATCATTGAAATTATAATGTGTCACGCGTGCTAAGCGTGAAGAAGAATGAAAACATATATTTTTTTTTCTTGCATGGCGTAACAGTAGGACACATTTTTTCATCCTTATTGCTCTCCTCATGAGCAGTATTATTATCAGCAGTCAAAAAGGTAGATACAGCTGTGGCCACAAAATCAGACTGTGTGTTAGACACAACAGAGGAATCTTCCTCCCTAATAGAACTCAAAGGGGATCCAAAGATGCAGCAATAAAGAATGCAGTCAGCGACCCATAGGTTGACTGCTTGCATCAGGGTCAGCTAACCAGAGCTGACCAAGACCCTACTCCATCTCCACGTGGTGGTCCTGGAAACAGGCTGCATAACTGCAGTCTGGCTGAGAGAGTAGGGATCGCAGAGGGAAGGCAAACCCGGTCCCAAAAAATGCCGTGCTGAAGTCGGATGTGTCGACCGAAAGGTGCAGATATCACAGCTCCGGCGTAAACAGACACAACGCAACCAACGTCCTTTTCATGACGAACAAGGAAGAAGAAGAAGAACTCAAATAAGATTTATAATTTGGGTGACGACGAACTAGGGCGCCGTAATTGGTTCAAAGGAGCACCAAATCTAGTATAATGTATAATAGTATCACTGGTACTACAAGTTCCCACTACATGAGCGGAACGACTCACTTTAGCTGAATGTAACGGGTGATGAGGTTTAGGCATAGTATTAACTGCATAAGCAACATGAATTTGTTGCTTTTCCCAAATAGCAACCTATTGTGGCGTACAATACTTAACTCCATGTATACGCCCGATTATCAAATTGGATATTGGTGACGGCAACATACACGCATGGATTTAACGTGTAAAAAATGGTGTATCTACATGTATGATCGCAGTTGGAAATGTCTCAACTATACCTCCAAAGGTTACACATTTTACGCTTTTCCCTGTTGCTAATGACGGGTGTACTAAGGATTGTCTAATCCCGACTGTGGAGCAGCCTGTGTCAAATAAAATAGACACGGGGATATTATTGGCAAATCCTTTATGTAAGGTTAGAGACCCTCTTCCGTCGTGTGTAGCTGCTGACATGGCGGTAGACATCGCAGGAATGCTTGGTAAGACATGGCCGCAACTCAACGTAGTGATCACCTTGGACTGGAACAATGTCATGCATTCATGACAAAGTTTAGCCTGCTCGTAATCTAGAGAACAAGCGGATGCATTATGAACATTAACATTTGTACCATGATCTAAGTTAACTTGTGGATCATGCTGAGCAGAATTAACTTGGGGATGTTGAATATCATTTACATTTCTGCCTCTACGTCTGGATCTATTTTGACTTTTATCTCTAAAATTGTTATAATTATTTGACCTGTTGCGATCACCATTTTGCTTTGAACGCCAATTACCGTGGTAACTATTTTCCCTTTGACCATAGTTTCGGTTTGGTGAGTTATGTTGGTTACAAAATGAGTTAGATCGCGATTGATCATAATTATTATAATTATTTCATTGATAATTTCTATAATTATTTTTATTGAAATTTAATCGCATATTAGATTGTCTCCAGTTTTGTTGTGATGGAGAAGCACCACGAAATTGGTTCTTTTTGAAAGAATTAAAATTCTTATAATCTCCCTTTCTAAAGTTTCTATCGTGACTGAGAGATCGACTTCGAAAGTGATCATTGTGTTGCATGGGCGAAGCAACAGGCAATTCTTCTCTAATCCGCGAATGGCTATATACCATATTAGGATGTGCGGTACAAAATTGTGTACAGATCTGATCCATTTCTTTTAAATTCGTAGGCTTCCGTTCATGTAAGAAAGAAAGAAATTTTGCATTAACTGATGACATTACATTATCACGTAATATCAAATCGACAATAGCTTCGTAGCAACGCTCTATCTTAGACAGTTCAATCCATCTATTAAGTGTGAGACGTATTTTGCATATAAAATCAGCGAAATCTTTTCCAGTTTCAGGCAGCAAGGATTTGAAACGAAGACGATACCCTTCCTCGTTAAGCTGATATTTTTTAAGTAGAGCAGCCCTGACATTATCATAGTTCTTTCGAAGAGTTTCCTCCATTGTCTCTATAATAGTTAAAGGTTCTCCCGCTAAAAATTCCATTAGCTTAACACTCCATTGAGCTTTATCCAACTTACGTGACTCACATACACTTTCTTAGAGTGACAAATAGCATGCCACGTCATCACAATTTGGATTGAATATAGGCAATTTAAATTTATCACTACTATTATTTTTTCCTGAAGATCCAGTAGTATTGGAGCTACTGTTATTCCCATTTTGACATCTTAATTTTAATTCCTCCAAATGAAGGAGCATCATTTCCTTTTCATGTGCTAAGTTCAGAGATTTTTTACTCCATCTCTCTATCAAATTGCATTTTTTTTCTGCTCTGAAACAAGTCTTTTTTCTTCCAACGCCATAATTATCGGTTTTTCCACTTTCTCTTCAAGACGCCTTTTTCAGCTTTTTGCTCCTCTTCAAGACGCCTTTTCTCATCTTTAGCTTCCTTTTTAGCTAATCCTTGTTTTGCTTTTGCCAATTCTGTCATAGCAAATTCTTTTAAAATGTCTCCTTTGTAGCCAAAAGCTTTCCACTGCTGGATAAAATAATCCAATGTCGACATTTTTATCAATATTATGACTTACTCAGTCGAAATATATAGTAAGGTATTCAAACAAATTGCTTACTTAATTACTGAGTGACAAGTTCTGTGTCTAGGGAACTTGTAATACAATATACAGTAGAACCTCCATAGTTGACCACCTCCCTACATTGACCACCTCCCGAAGTTGACCACATTTTCATAGACCGGACTCGCACCACATGTACTCAACGGAAGACGACCTCTGTAAGTTATATCTTGACCACTTGGACTCTGACACACTATAGTAATGTACCCTCTATTACTTGACCAGTTTTAAAAAGTAAATCAGTGTCTTTGAATTTTGTCGGCACAGGCTTTCTGACCGCTTTTCGAATGATGCTTGCCGACAAAGAAAATTAACCTAACCTCTTTGATTTTTTCGCAAACATGCAGTATAAAAAGACCAACTTCTAAGCAAAATCTTCATTCTTGCTATGACTGCCCTGCCGCTTGATAGTAATTCAACTACTAAACTGTAAGTTCTCTCTCAGACTGTGTTTTATACACTTTATCGTTGACAAAATTAACCTAACCTTTTTGATGGCCCAAAGGAAAGAACTCAAGGAGCTGACAATGAAGGAAAAGGTTGATCTTCTACATTTTCTGGAAAGCAGCAGCCAAAGAAAGACGGCAGAACATTTTGGGGTTAGCTAGACCCCAGTTAGCAACATCCAAAAACGTAAACATGAGTACTTGGAGAGATGTGGTAAAGAAAGCGGAGATCTACCGCGGAAAAGGAGGAAAACTCCCCTAGATGAAGTCAATGAAGCCACATTAAACTGGTTCAAACAAATGAGGGCAGTTAACGCCCGAATCTTCGGGCCGATGATTCAAGAAGTTGCTAAAAAATTCGCAAGGGAATTCGGGGTGGCAGAAGATTTCCAAGCATCAAGTGGTTGGCTCGAGAAATTTAAACTGCGACACGCGATCTCCCAGAAAGTGTTGTGTGGTGAATCCAATGAAGTTCCAGTAGAAGCTGTGGAAGAGTTCATCAAAAAGTTTCCTTACTTCGCCAGAGGCTTCAAAGACGACGACATCTTTAATGCTGACGAGTGCCGACTCTTTTTCAAGGCGATGCCTGACAGGAGCCTCGCTATGAAGGGTGACAAATGTAAGAGCGGAAAACTTTCCAAAGAACTTTTCACAGTTATGCTTTGCGCGCTAGCTCAACCGGAGAGAAACTAAAGCCCTTGGTGATTGGTAAATCGGCAAAGCTACGCGCATTCAAGAACCTGAAGCCCGAAGACCTCCCCGTCACTTGGACATCAAACAAATCCGCATGGATGACTGACGCCCTATTTGAGGAGTGGGTAAGGGGCATCGACCGAGAAATGAAGAAGAAGAAACGGTCTATTCTACTGACAGTAGACAACTGTCCTAGCCACCCACAAGTGGAATATCTCACAAACGTGACACTGAAATTTCTGCCTCCAAACACGACCTAAAAAACCCAACCTCTTGACTAAGGCATCATCAAAACATTTAAAATGCACTACTGGGCCCAGCTCCTGCAGTGGGTCATTACTAAAACACAGATCTGTGGTCCGCCTGTGGAAGCAACTTCATCCGCTGCATCAGTTAACGCTGTGGATGCTGACCTCTGGATCAGTTCTGCTTGGAATAAGGTTCAGCCGGAAACGATACAGAAGTGTTTCAAGAAATGTAGATTTGTCACAACCCAAGAGCATGACGTTTTAGCCCCATCGGACAGTCCATCGCCAATGGCAGAATTCAAAGGAGTAGACTTTGAAGGTTTTGTTGCAATGGATGATGAGGTGGCAACCTGTAATGAACCTGACCCAGAAGGAATTTTTCAAGCGATATTGACCGAAGTACAGACAAGCATAACAGTGCATGAAGCAGCTGGTGAAGTCGAAGAAGCAAGTGACGATGACACAGCAATTTCAGAGACTCCAAAAGAAGAGGCTGTCAGGCATCTGATAATGCAGTTGAAGTCATTTGCTGTGGAAAAATTGTCAGGTATGTTGAGTGGTGTAGCCAGCGTTGAGAGTGCTTTCTCCACTTATGGTTGTAATAAGAATAAGACACAGACGAAGATTGACTCCTTTTTTCAGAAAGAATGATTAAACCATGATAAAACAGATGTTGATGATTTGATTTGAAGCTGTGATTATGTATGATTTCGTATGATACTGTATTCTCCAATATAAGCTGTTCAAGGAAGTAAAGTATCAGAACAATAGGCCGCCTCGTTCCGTATGTTGATCACCTCCGTATGTTGACCGGTTTGCTACAGTCCCTTGGGTGGTCAACTTAAAGAGGTTCTACTGTATATATAATCACTGAAATAGATGCTATATTATAATAATTATTATTATTAATTAATCTTTAATTATGTAGTTATACGTAAGTTAAAATAGCATAGCATACGAGATATACATGATGAAGATAACGAAAACAATAGCGACAAAGACAAGATAATAAGGAACAAATGAAACAGTTCGCAGAATCAAATAAACAATAAAGCAAAAATAAATCTAAATTTGCAAAGAATGTAATGACAACTGCGAAGAAGATCACAAGACAATCAACAACACAGGGTATAAACATAAAGTGTGTATACAAATAAGCGATAGCCAGGGAAGATCAATAATTACAAACATAGTTAATTATAAAACTAAGGTACGGAGAGAAAAAATATAACGATAACAATATAGATAACGCAACGTCACAACTAAACAATTTTAAAAGTTACAGAGAACCAACGCAGTGGACTGAAAAATCCTTCAGCTAACACAAGCTGGAACTCTCCACTGTGGGAAGTCTGCAAAAATGGTCCCTAAAGAACACTTACGATGCCCGAGGGTGAATCTGGGATGTTTCCTTCGCGAGTCGCCAACCAACAACATTGAACGTATAACGGAAAGCATAGATGTGGACATATTTAAAAACGAAAGTTCAACCATCACATACAACGGTGGTACAGTGTACATATAAGACCCTCGATCACTTACCATTTTAAGAAAAAATATCACGGCCCTTGCAAAGTTAGAGATGCACTTCAACGATAGGACTCGGGTGTTGTATGGATGGGTCTTACAGTCTTGTAGAAATCCAAAGTTGATGGCTGAGAACGTACTTGAGTCAGGATCCTTGAAGGTCAGCTTGGGTGACCGTTAGGTAAACTTTGTAACGATATTTATGTATCGTGGTTGTCTTGAATAAAATCGATGCTGCACAATTGATTGTTGTACATGTAGTATAGTTGACCGTTGACACTTGAGGCGTATATTAAACTTTTCCCCTGTAGACTGGGCTGCCAGCTGATACGCGGGTTATTTATGTGTTTGGTTAACACGAGACTGTCAATATCTCTACTGACTTAAAAAATGTCAGTCTTGGTCGGGCTTACAAGGATGGCTGACTAATATAGAACGCGAATCATAAACATCGTCAGCCGAAAAGGTGGGCCAAGGTTAATACGTAATTTTGTCAACTGGTAATCAATGTGGATTGGAGTCATGGTTTGACATCAAACACACGTATATTTGGTGGACGCAATACAGACAATCAATCATTGTAGTAGTAGGCATCATATCAATAGTTTAGGTTATAACATCAAAGCATCATAGTTCATTGCATCACATGTAACTTTGATCATGGACTTGATCGATATTTTATAACGGCCGACCCTCAAGGACGGCGATGAACTTTACGGCAAGTAGTTCTACCATGGCTTTCATTACGGAGCTTGATTAAAACGACAGGGGTTTTATTGAATAACCCTCAAATATGTACGAAGAATAATCCCGATAACATTAGGTAAAGATCTGGATCCCACTAGCGACACAACATGGCGTATGTGTCGAAGTTCAGCCAGACCATAATAAATGACGAAAATGGCATAATATAAATATGCAAACGAGCCCTATACTGGCTAACGTAGATACTCCATACAAGGAGGTTTATAATATCTTCATGAATGCTTCCCTCAATCCGGGCAAGACTTACAATCGGCTCCGTCCAAAGACGATCGTCTCAAGTCATATGCATTAGGCATCTCTCCTTATAACTGTTGAGTTGTTAAGTTTGTCCTTGCATATTAACGTCCAACTTAGTATTAATAAAAAGTATTCACAGCCTCTGGCCATGTCTTGAATCTTTCTTGGTTCTCATTCATTAATTGAATTTCGTGCCTCAATTGCATATTACGCGAATGCTGGGTCGAACTGATTAACAATTCAATGATATCGACTTGAGAAGTCCACGGTATTGTGAGTCCACAAGATACAATTTATTACGGAAAACATGTGTGACGAAATCATGAGCATTGTTCATAGTAAAAACATACATTAATCTGATTTCACTTGAATACATATTAGTATCAGTCCGTGTCCTAACGAATTAATGTCAACAAAACATCATGGCTATATGCGCGCGCTGTTGTGGTTACAACAGCCGGTAATGAGCGCATGTGTTTTCACGAATATATATTAAGACTGATTAACGATCCTTCCATAATTCAGGTTATCTACTAACCTTATAATTCCATCCTTTATAATATCAATCTGGACTGACCCTGTGTCCTTATATAAAATTCTATATATTGCGGCAATTATGAAGCTTAACATTGGAAGGATGTGAGACACGTCTTCACGGCTTGACGATCAACGTAAAAAGGGTCCAGTATCTAAGTCACGAAGCGTGACTTTATCAACGCTAACACGTCACAATTTGACCGTGTAATTTGCGTTCACTAATCCGTGAAGTATCAGCATCAATCTATATTAATTCCATCAACCTAAAATTGCGCACTGCCAACTATAGCAGACGACATCAATAAAAACACCGTAACAATTCCCTGCCCGACGGGGAAAAATCTATTAGATAGATTTTTTTGAACTATCTTAATCAAACATCTCAAAAATTTAACAAAAACCCGACATATGGCCTACGATGTTCTGACTAGAACAGTGTCGTGGTCATGTCGATATTATATAATCATGTAATATACTAACAGTCATGTTATAGATGGATATTATATTAACCAAAGGAGTGTCAACTGTCGCTAAATAATTATCTTAAAATCTGTCGTGACTAAATAATGATGTGTTATGTAAAGAAAATTATTCTAACTAATTAAAATTAAACTAATTAATCATAGTATGTGTGTAGGGTATGAATCCATTTAAAATTTAATCAAACAAAATGAAAGATAGTATCACAATAACAGAATTGAGAAGTAAGGACAAGTAAAGTTAAGGAAAAGATAAAGTATAAATTAATTTAGTTAGGTGTGTTTAAAATTAATCATGTGTATCGATTAATTACTAACTAATTACTTAATGAATTACGAAAAGAAAAAGAATATTCATACATTTTATGTAAACGTCTTAACTAATTTCATATAATATCTATCACATTCATAAATAAAATATTTAGAGTATTCAATTGTGTGATATTATTTTGTTTTTATCTTTTCTTTCTTTGATACATTTCATTTTTTTTATTCTCACACTTCAACTTTATTTTATTCTTTATTAGTTTAATAAATATGAAACTTAATAATGTTGGGCATGAAGATCCAGCCGTCGTTATTTCCCTTGCGAATTTACGGGACGTTCCATTGGAGAAGAAAGTTATTAATGTTCAACTATGTTTCGTTCCTGAATGAATGTAAAATTTCATAGCGTTGAATTAGTCATTTCAATTTCTGTAGCATAACGGTATTTGTCCAGCCTGGGTTCAGATACTCTTCCCGACTATATCGTAACGAGTTGTAGAACGAATGGACACTAACCAAAGTCCAAACGTTAAAACGAACCATCGAAATATGTCTCTTGCTATAACCAATTTCTTTCAGAGAATGTATATATTGGTTGATTCACTGCACAGTATTCGAAGTGTCATTCGTATGTAGGTAGTTCATATCATTTTCATTGCTGAAATACATCATCGTTCCAAAGTCATTCTTGTTCAGTATTACTTTTTGAAATTGTGGACAATTATTATTTGACTTCAGTAGGGTGTCTCGAAAGTACATCAGCCATTATATTTTCAGGTCCGGGTATGGCTTCGATGACAAAGTCGTAAGCTTGTAACAGAATAGCGAATCTGGCAAGTTTGGGGCTTTTGTGATTATAGCGACGTAACGATCGAATATTTTTTTCAGGCAACTTAAGTTTTCGTGATATATACAGAGTTGGATGAAGTATACCGTCGTGACATTGCAGCCAACAAGCTCCGATACCGTAATTACTGGCATCTGTACGAAGAAGAAACTTTTTAGAAGCATCTGGTAACCTCAAAATTGGTGGATTTGAAAAGATTGTCAATATCCTGCAAAAAGTTTTGTCGCATTCGTCAGTCCATTTCACCGTCAACGGCATGTCTTTTTTTAACAATGATGACAAGACAGCCGTGATGGATGATAAGTTAGGTACAAATCTACTGTAGTATTGGACTAGACCTAATAAACTCCTAACCTGTTTCTTCGTTTGAGGAACCGATACATTTAAAATTTTAGATACCGTACTGGGAACAGTTTGAATACGTTCAGCCCCAATAATATGTCCCAGGAAGGTTATCTCCTGAAATGCTATTTGTATTTTCGTAGGTTTACCGGTTAAATGGTTTTCCCTTAATATTTCCAAAACACATCTAAGCCCCGAAAAATGTTCCTCAAATGATGAACTAAATAAACATATGCCGTCAATGTATGTAATAATGTCTGGTCTACCTGATAAAATTTTTCTCATCATGCGAATAAAGGTAGCCGGAGCGTTCATAAGCCCAAAAGGCATCACATTCCACTGGTAAAGACCTTGTGGAGTGGAAAACGCTGTGTAATATTTGGCCTTTCCGGTTAGTGGTATCTGCCAATAACCTTTAGTTAGGTCTATCTTTGTGAAAAGTGTTGCATTGGATAGACGAGGAAGTAAGTCGTCAAGAATGGGATGTGGTTCGCTGTCAGCTACGGTCTGAGCATTTAGTTTCCTATAATCAACGCATAAACGAATGTTGTTGTCCTTCTTTCGGACAATGACTAAAGGTGACGAAAATGGAGAGGTACTAGTCTCAATAATACCTAAAGACAACATCTTCTCAAGTTCCTGAGTCGTTTTGCTGAGAAAATGTAGTGGGACAGAATAAGGATGTACACGAATTGGTGTATCATCATTAAGAATAATGTCATGACTAATCACTGATGTGCGACCAGGTACGTCGGTTAACACATCCGGAAATGATTGTAAGAGATCAGAAATCTGATGATGCTGTTGCGGTGTAACCGAAGAGATGGTTACATCCCGCCAAGATTCCGTAGATTGTAACACCGGTACAGGTAAAGACATCTGTACCTCAGGAAAAGAAGATTCTTCTTCCTGTATGACTGATAGATTAGAATAGACACAAGTTGGTACTAATGTGTCATCTAATTCGTGGAAAATAGATTGCAAGTGTTCGAGACGAGTGTGAAATTGTTTAAGCATGTTTATATGGTATATTTTTCTGTGTCCCTTAATGTCCAAGACGTAGTCAACATCAGAAATCTTGTCAATAACCTTGTAAGGACCATTCCATGATATAAGTAATTTATTGTCATTATGTGGAAGTAACACATAAGCCTCATCGACTGGGAATAATTGACGTAATCGTCTAGTCCTATTTTGTAATGTTCGAGCTTTAGCTTTCGCAGCCTCATAAGAAGCTGTTGCCAACTGGCAATATTCAATAATATTCTTACGGAGATTGATTACGTACTCGTATGATGACTGGGTATCCTGAGTCATCTCGGCGTCAATTAGTAAGTCTTTTATTAGTCCCATAGGATCTCTTGGTGGAGCGCCGAAAACTAATTCAAATGGAGAGAAGCCAGTCTGTTCATGTGGCACTTCTCGATAGGCGAACAGGACAGCTGGGAGTGCTCTGTCCCAGTCCTGAGGGTGTTTACCCGTAACCTTATGTAATAGTTGTTTAAGTGTACGGTTAAGCCGTTCCACCGCTCCATTGCTCATAGGATGATAAATGCTGCTAAGATTCCTATCTATGTACCACGTCTTCATTACTTCCGTCATAGTATCAGATATGAATTGAGATCCATGGTCTGACAATAACTTCCTAGGGAAACCTACCCTAGAAAAGATAAGATGTAGTGCATCAGCTACATCTGCTGTAGTGGTGGTCTTCAATGGTATGGCTTCTGGCCATCGTGTGCATAAATCAATGCAAGTGAGGACAAATCTATGTCCTCTGGCCGAAGGTAAGAGTGGACAAATGATATCTATGGCCATTTTGTCAAAAGGTCGTACTGAGATATCGCAAGCCTGAATAGGAGCCGTGTGAAAAGCTCCCCGTGCTTTAACTTCCTGGTATATAGTACAAGAGCGTACATACTGTGATATATCTCGTGAAACTCCTGGCCAAAAAAATGAAGATAATACTCGAGATCGTGTCCGAGTATATCCCATGTGACCTGCACACTGTGCGTCATGTGCATGTTGAAGAATATAACGTCTAAATGCAGAAGGTACCATGACTTGATGTTTTACTTGAGACTTGTCCATAAAACATCTGATTAGTATATCATATTTAATTGTAAACCAATGTTTGTCTTTATTGTCCGAGGTAAGATTATCAAACTGGTTAACCAGAGCAAAATATTTCTTTAAAGATTTGTCTTCCTTCTGTTTGATCGCAAAAATTGCTCTGTCAATAGGAGAATGAACCTCAATATCTCCCTGTTTGTCAGGTTCTACCTTTTTAGTGTCGACATTCTCTACGATTTTAGTCTGAGCTCTAGTCGTCACTGCATTTCCAGTGCATAGATTGTGTTTTTCCCATTCAATAATTTCTTCTGGTGTACAATCTCTGCTGCCGTGAATACGACCCACCATAAGATCTGCAATTGGATTCTTTAACATACAGACCTTAACATTACCTGAAAAGAAAGGCGTATTAATATGAATTATAGCAGTGGGGTAGTACTCAATTGTACCACCAAAGGTCATACACCTAACATATTCGTTAGTAGCACAACGTGGATGGATCAGTGACTGTCGGACTCCAATGGTGGTGGAGCCGAAATCTCTCAAAACATAGACGATAGACCCATTTACTATTCCTATGTTAAATATTAGAGAGTCGGTTCCATCATTAGCTGCAAGACCATCTTCTGGTAGAATGTGTCCGCAATTCAATACTGTCTCTTTTGCTTTCTGAAAAACAAGATTACAGTCTGGGCAACTATTTGCCACGTTATATTTCATAGCATAGCATGTGGACAAAGATTGTATCGGTTTATCATCATGTGGAACCCCTGGGGTCGTAATAGTAGTAAGTGCCGCCCCTATATTGTGATCATAATGTGACGGTCTACGTGACTGAGACCGATGTCTAGAATAGTTATTAAAATTATTTTGTTTTCCCCCGTGGTGACTGTTGTGTCTAGGTCTGGAGTCTTGATTATTCTTATTCCACCTGTTACCATTGTTATTAGTGTTAGAGTTGTATGATCGACTCTGATTTGAATTGTGTTGACCATTGTTGTACCTGAATTGAGGTGACTGATTCCTATTTTGCTGTCTACCTCTGTTGACGTTCCCATATGTATTATTATTTTTATAATAGTCAATGTGGTCATTATTCCTTCTGTGTGAATAATTCCTATCCATGCTATAAGTTCTCGATCTAACCTTACCCTGGAATGCCATATTAGAAGCCACAGGTAGAGGTTCTCTTATTTGTGAGCTAGAAATGCTCGCATTAGGATGTGCGGAGCAATAATTTACTGCCATTTCTTCTAATGCAGTCATGGTAGATGGTTTTCGTTCTTGTAGAAAAGAAAAGAACGGTGGACTCATAGAGGATAAAACTTTATCCCTCAGTAACAAATCAACTAATTTATCATAAGATTTGTTAACACCTGCCAGTTCCACCCATCTGTTAAAGGTATTGAGTATATTCGCAATAAAACCTGTACAGTTTTTATTGGACTCAGGTAGAAGCGTTTTAAACCTAAGTCTACAGCCTTCCTCATTTAAATGGAACTTTTTTTAACAATAAAGCTTTTATTGCATCATAATCCCCTGCTATTGTAGGATCAACATTCTCTGTTGCATTTAATGGTTCACCATCGAAAAATTCATTTAGTTTCAGTGCCCATGCGTGTTTAGGTAAGTTATTTGTTATGCATACCTGTTCAAACCATGCTAAGTATGATGCTAGGTCGTCAAAGTTAAACTTAAAATGTGGTAATTTAAAGTTATAATAAATCTTGTTTTGATTGGATGACGATCCATTATGTGTATCAGTATTATTATTTCCACCTGAAGCTACTTGAGCTTTTAAGTTTAATTCAGCCATTCGCATCTGTATTATTTTTTTTCTTGTTGTATTTTTGTTTCATCTAATTCTCTTAATCTATTTTCTTTTTCAATATCTTCTCTTTCCTCTCTAGCTTTTCTTCTTTCTTCTTTTTGTCTAATTCTTCTTTTTCCTGCTTCAATGCTGCTTTTCTTCTTTCTTCTTTTTCCTCCCGTTCTGCTTCTTTTCTTTCTTCAATTCACTCTCTGTGGCAGTATCTGCTTGGGACTCAAAGTTGCTCACCTGTGAGAACATTTTCCGCGTGCGCTGACATCACATGAATTCCCAGCTAATTCAGCAGATTTCCAAAAAGTCACGAGTTCTTATTATATGCCACCATTATCTGATTACGTTTCAAATTATGTCTTATTTACTGTATGAATGGTTTAGATTGTGTTTGTTAGTTTTTTTTTTAAATAATTGTTTTTAATTTTTTTTAAGGTATTAATTTTTGTTAATGTATTTTAATTAATAATTCCCCCCCCCCCCACCATTAAATTTGATTATGTCTGGATGTTACAAATGTATGTTATTATTTTACCTCGATAATATTGTATGCTTAAATAATGCTAAAAATACATGTGCTATTGAAAGGATACGGTATGAAAGGTGAGCGAAAGGAAGGGCAGAATGTTAGACGGGCCTGCGTGCCCTATTCTCAACCCTTTGAAAATAAAGTTCTTTTGTTCGTTCGTTCGTTCTTCTTCTTTCTTTGCAATAGCCAGTTGCTCTTCTGCAAACTGCCGAAGTTCCTGTCCTTTGTAACCATAATCCTTCCCAATCTTAACAAAGTTGTCAAGAGTAGCCATATTAATTCAGTAATATGCCTCCTCAGTTCAATATTAAATTATATGTATGTGTAACAATAGATTAATACTCAATATAATCAGCTACAATATTCTAGTACTATTAGTTGTAAGTTCCACAACCATTTTGTTAATAATAATTTATATCAATAATGTTTACTCATTACATTATACCAATGTCTTATAAATTTATTAATTTATGATGCTGAATTTATTTCATGCATCCACTAATCTCACTTATTAATTATGAGCATCTTCCCTCATTAATATCTTAATGTATTATATATTTATAGTATCTAATATAGTTTCCTAATTCATCACCTCTGCATGGTGTTATTACCAAGCATTTATTCACTAAAAATTCTCTTACTTCAATAATTTATCATTATATTATGGCATCATGCCCTAGTCATAATGAATAAAGAATAGTGTCTTGGGCCAATAGTGCAAATTGATGACATCACGTAAGTCATCATGTAATTTAATAAAAATTAATTAAATTAATTTACTATCTTATAGAGAATCAATTTATAGCAATATAATTACATTCTTAATTTATGAAATGAATAACTACAATACACACAATAACCAAAGATTTACAAAACAGAAGTACGATACAAAAGTGACAATTTCACAGACATAAATGATTTTATGAACTAAGTAAAAGAATCGGAAGTACTGAAGGATCAAGGAAAAACTAAGTCGAGATTGACCTACATACACGTAAACTGATGACGTAGACATGGACTCATATAACGGTTCTTACAACATCTATGAAATAAATGATAGAAAGAATTGAGAATGGACGTGATAGATTACAAACGTGTAACGAAAATAAATAAAATGAAACTTAGTACAGCCAAATACAACAGTAATATTACAAAACCTCACAACTAACATTTAAGGTCAAATACTTTCAAATGCAGACAAAGGTATCCATCAGCAGAATCTTCAATGGGGTTCTCTGCAAAATGAAAATATTTAATTGCCCTACAGATCGATCAAAACCGATTAGGTCGTCCTAAGAGACATAAAATCAGTTTTGACTCGCCTCGCCAACCACCCGCTTAAACCAATAACAAACAGACGTTTGAAAACAAATATAACATGTACAAATGATAGTAATTAGACATGCCTATATAAAGGCGAAATGGACTAATGTATGCTTAGTTAACCGACAAAGGTTACAATAAAACTTATCTTTTTGTGCTCAGTTATCTACTCAGGTCAATGTCAGTATGCATCAACGGCATAGACAAGTGTCGTGAGTTGCCATTTATTGCTTGAGAAAGTGTTTTTTTCTTGTTTAATTCCTTTTGTCCACTTTGATTCAGTATTTTCGTTGAAGAGGACTGCGTTGACGGCTGCCAACTTGACTTTCAGCTTATACGCAAAGATTGATGACGTAGGTTTGACCTCTAGTTGTTATGCGTATTGGGTCATACTTTCGCACATCACGTGAGCATTTTGCAATTGTAAACAGTTCTTGGCAATATGAATGAGAAGTCGGTAACTTTGTTGAAGAAAAATTTTTCGATCCCCATACAATGGGCACTAGTTGTTGAGTTGTTGAGTTTGTCCTTGCATATTAACGTTAAACTTAGTATTAATAAAAAGTATTCACAGCCTCTGGCCATGTCTTGAATCTTTCTTGGTTCTCATTTATTAATTGAATTTCGTGCCTCAATTGTATATTACGCGAATGCTTGGTCGAACTGATTAACAATTCAATGATATCGACTTGAGAAGTCCAAGGTATTGTGAGTCCACAAGATACAATTTATTACGGAAAACATATGTGACGAAATCATGAGCATTGTTCATAGTAAAAACATACATTAATCTGATTTCACTTGAATACATATTAGTATCAGTCCGTGTCCTAACGAATTAATGTCAACAGAACATCATGGCTATATGCGCGCGCTGTTGTGGTTACAACAGCCGGTAATGAGCGCATGTGTTTTCACGAATATATATTAAGACTGATTAACGATCCTTCCATAATTCAGGTTATCTACTAACCTTATAATTCCATCTTTTATAATATCAATCTGGACTGACCCTGTGACCTTATATAAAATTCTATATATTGCGGCAATTATGAAGCCTAACATTGGAAGGATGTGAGATACGTCTTCACGGCTTGACGATCAACGTAAAAAGGGTCCAGTATCAAAGTCACGAAGCGTGACCTTATCAACGCTAACACGTCACAATTTGACCGTGTAATTTGCGTTCACTAATCCGTGAAGTATCAGCATCAATCTATATTAATTCCATCAACCTAAAATTGCGCACTGCCAACTATAGCAGACGACATCAATAAAAACACCGTAACAATAACGTAATTGTTCTATGGCAACAAAACCGAGCGCACCGCTTTGCGCCTTTGCGTTATCATAGTGTATGACAGCGCGTAAATAATTAATCATATATATATATTCTTAGATGTGCTCAACATTTAAATTACACGCGCAAAAAGGACTTAACAATGCCCTACTTCCATTTACCTGGTTGTTCAAGGTCTTTCCATGTCATCTTGACCGTTTTTTTCAAATGTTTCGTCAGTTGCATTTGAGCATGATTTTTTTAAAGGTCTTTCTCTATTTCTTAGAACGACTGGCTAAACGGTTAGAGTGATTTCTCTTCCCTGTAAAGGTACCAGATTCAGGGATTTAAAAAAAATTAACGTCACGTTCCAGTCAACCCACAGTTAAATGGGTACCTGACTCTGCTCTATAGTTAAGGAAGGCAAGTGCAGCGTGGAAGGGCTCTGATTACCTAATCTATTTTTTAAAAGTTGAACCTAGTATTGGTGATTATCTAACACTTTACTCATCTACGGCTGTATCACTTATGCTACTCCATTTGCCTGTTCCATTTCTCTTACCCTGTGTTTGGCGGGTCTGAGTGGCTAAGAGGTAATGGGGTCTACCTCGAATTGTAGAGGTACCGGGTTCGATTCCCAGTATAGGGTGTGACAAAACGGGGCGGCCTCTATCGATCTTTGTTTCACTTCGGCAGTATGGGTACATTTGTGGTACTGATTTTTATTATGTGCTATCAATTATCGCACTTTTCTTTCTTTCTTCGTTATTTTCTGCTGAGCAGCAGATATCTGAGTATTGCCAAATTGCTTGACACTTCATGTCGGTGATAATAATCACATTTGCTTGACGCTACCCAGCGTCATAATTACTCGCAGTCGCAAGGGAGCGGCAAAGCTTAGCTAAGATTAGCACAAGATCTCGTGTACACGGCGGAGATGTATGACATAAGCGTTTCCTGTCCTACTTGTTATGACAAGAGTACTTTCTAATAAAGTAATGATGGTTACATTCTGAACACGCTATTGTATGAGTTTACCGATCTGTCTGTACGGTTGTACATCAAGAGCATCGGACATCTTAAGTTGACCTCTGCCTAACGTTCACTATTATCTGATGTTGGAATATTTTGAAATTAACTCATAACCCGCCTGTTTGAATATGATTGGAGTTGTTTTAGATCATAACAAACGAAGACGTGGGAAGGCAGGGAATATTATCTGACCATTTTCTCAAGCTATTTCACGAGAAATCGCTTGCCAAGACACCAGACTGCTACAGTGAAGAATTAGAATTCAGAATTCCTTCTTAATATACCTGACACCTTTTACTGAAGTATTCATCAGTACTTACAATATAGCCCAGGAAATATCTAATATTTTAAATAAGGAAACCGGGACTGAGGAAACTGAAGTACCACACACGAAGCCAGAGAGGAAACTTATTAAATTAACGACAGCACAGACGCGTGTAAGAGGCCGATTCAAGTCTCTTTAATTCATCTGAGCAAAAAGTCTGTGAGTCAGGATTGGTGTAAGTTGTGATTTACATTTCATATTTTATTACTAACACGTGAACCAACACACACACACACACACACACACACATATATATATATATATATATATATATATATATATATATATATATATATATATATATATATATATATATATGTGTGTGTGTGTGTGTGTGTGTGTGTGTGTGTGTGTGTGTGTGTGTGTGTGTGTGTGTATATATATTACCATGTGAAGTTTTCATATTTTATTACTAACACGTGAACTAACACACACACACACATATATATATATATATATATATATATATATATATATATATATATATATATATATATGTGTGTGTGTGTGTGTGTGTGTGTGTGTGTGTGTGTGTGTGTGTGTGTGTGTGTATTACCATGTGAAGTTTAAAAAGTGAAAGTCGCTATTGGATGTCAAAGTCATTTGAGGTTGGCAACCTCAGCGTACAGAATTATGATTCATGAACCACAATTGCACGGGCTGGTGTTTGCTCTATTGCTAGTTTCGTAAAGAGAACTAAAAGCAAAAAGTGGCCCCCGGTTCCATACGGAGCAGGGAGGGAAAGATGAAAGAAATGATGTACATTCGAAGTATAATACTTACAATTTCCAAGCAGTGTAAATGTCCCTATAAACATAGCCACTTTAAATTAATGTAAGTTTTCAAGCTTTAAACCAGTGTAAATGTCTATGTGCACAACTATGGGTCGGAAAACGCCATACTCAGAAGAGCGTTTCGTTCTATTCTTTTACCATAGTTTTTTGTGGTACCAGCAGAAAGTACCATCTCTGGAACAAGAAGGGAACCGCGGCCTAAGCTTTAAGACGAAGGACCCACCTGGTAGACTCTCCTCGACATTTCTGGGAAACGAGCTACTCCCGACAACCTTAAACAGAGACGAGCGTGAGCAGAGTGAAAAGAACCAACCCCTAAGAAGGAGCAGAACCGTCATTGGCAGCTAAGTTCAAATCTATGCTGCCACTTGAACTTCTTGTACCACTTCACAATCCTTAAAGACCATGATGATAACTTTTCTTGATCCATAACTATTCAAATTATTTACCAACTGTTAAAACCTAAAGTGATTATTAAATTTTGTTATTTGTAATATTACAAATTTAACTTCGATTTAATCATTTTAAAGTTACTGCATATTTGTCTCAGTCAAATTACTACACACACTCTAAACAGAGCTATACTAGAATAATAGAATTCCACTGAGTAAACGAGCTGAAAGTAATAAGTGCTTACATCCTTCACAAAAGCGTCGGCAGAATTACAGAGTTAACATACTCAGCCAAAGTAGTATTGTTCTTGCTTATTCTGAATATCTTGTGAAGACTCCCTTTGTAACAGAAGTGTTATCACCCTTCTATCTACATCTCTGTGAAGAGTAATCTTGTGAGAAGGTCGATACCTTTGAAGCCCATATTAGATACTCTTGAGTTTTTGGCCATTGGAAATCGTAAAGAGCAGGCCGTAGTGCGGCTGCCCTGACAAAATTTAAAAATGATTAAACTACCTAGCCAATATGTTTATAGAATGTGTCATTCTTGTATACACATTGGGATTCTCGCAGGTGCTCCGGAGTTTGTACACTGCGCTGAGATCCCCCATTTGTGATCTGAGGGAGGAGATCGGAGCACTCATGGCGTTGTCCGTGTGCAATGAAGATAGTCTTTAAAAAACTAAACCAAACCAAATCAAACCAAACCAAACCAAACCAAACCATTTCTAAGCAAGCACCAATTGATGAAAGTTTGTATCTTATTTGTTGTTATTGAGTTGTTGTTCTTGATTCAGAACCCGGCAGTTAATTTATCTTCAACATTAAAAAAAACACACACACACACAAATACACAAACACACATACACCTGATGAGAATTCCCAATTGTCTGATTCTGAAACCGCAGTCTGAGATCTGTTACAATTTTCACATTTTGTCTGATCAAGCAGACACAGCCTAGACAGCTGTAACGGAGAAGACAATGTAGAAATTGATACTAATGTACAAAAAAAATGTCCGCATTGTAAAGTGGAAATACGGTTTAAGAAATCGTCAATACCAAACCTTTTTAACCCTCCTCCCTCGCTAGTATTGTCAATACCAATCCTTTAAAACATATTCCACTTCCAAATTCGTAGCTTTTCAACCTTTCTTCCTTGCGATTATCTACCTCAAAGCAGTTCAATCTTTCTATCTCTCGATCATCTACATTAAAACTTTTCGACCTTACTCCTTCGCCGTTATCTACCTCAAAGCTGTTCAACCTTTCTTTCTCGTGACCATCCACATAAAACATTTCAACCTGTCTCCCTCGCTATGATCGTCTAATTCAGAGCCTTCCGACAGGCCACCATTGCGAACATCGTCTATGCTAGAAATTATCAACATTTGTCCCTTACGATCACTTGACTGTATGAGTGCCTTTCAAACTTCTTCCCTTGCGAACAACGTTAACAACAGAGTTATTAATTTGTTGTCATCCCGAACAACTCATTAAAAACAATACATCATAATCATTATCATGATTACCATCATCACTACCAATATCACCAATATCAGAACTACCACTACTGCCACCACCATCACCACCACCATCGTAATCACCACCACCACCACCACCACCACCATCACTATCACCATCACCACCACCCCCATCACCATCACCACAAATACCATCACCACCACCACAACTAATTTCATCACCACAACCACCATCACCACCACCATTACTATCACCATTACCACCACCATCACAACACTCACCACCATCAAAACTGTGATCGTGTCTCTTATAATATTAGTATTTTTGTTTCTTCTTTTATTTATTCACCAAGTCTTCAGGATACTGTCTTGTCCGTCAGAGATATTTATTTCTTGATGAGTGATCGTATAGATTTTATGTTTAAAGTTCGTTCTTCCCTCAATCTGCAGATGGTTATGCTTGGTGAGACAGCGTTAATAAATTATAATTGTACTTGTTTATGGTCACTTATCCAACTGGGACTTCTTTAAGTGAGTTGAAACAAGTCTTGTCATCAATTAAAACAATTTTAATTAGAACTGGTGAATTACAGTTTAAAAATGTGAAGACATTCCTTTTCATCAAATTCAAATGTCATTAACAGTCACGTGATCAAATAATTTATGTAGACATTTGTTCTGGATATACAATCAAAGTTCCTCATTTTACCTCAAGCCACTGTGGCACATAAGATTCATCATGTTTAAAAATGTTCTTCAAAGATTTCTCATTTTATTTTTCCTTGGGCGCTAGACTAAGTGAGCCCTCTACCTTGCTTGTTAGGTTTGACAGTTGTGGTGGGTTTTGATGTTGGTGTTGTACTTAATTTGTAACTGAGTGAGGTCAAGCTGTGAAGGCCCCTGAGTCTAACAATTGATGGGGTGTGTTCTCAGGGACCCTTTCTGCTACCACCCTAAGATCTCACTCAGAGTTATATTTTACACTTAGAATAAATGGTGACTACGTCTAAATGTCTAGGGTAATGTAAGTGTGGTGTGATGGTAATCCAATACACAAACACACACACAAATATTAAATTCTATGTTCAACTCAACTAACACAGTGTTTTAAATTTTGGTACTGAACAATTTTTTTACAATTTATTTGGTCCTGAACCTAATATTATTTTGGTCAGGACTATCAAAATCAAATGAAATCAAATTATATGTATATATGCAATTCAATTAAACAAAAAGGGACAATCTGTCCAAGCACATAATTTAAATTCAAATAATGGTGTTAATAAATCTCTACGACTGCTTAGCTGGTACTAGATGGCGGGTTGGGGGTTGTACATCATCCCCTGTCTTTATTCACAAATATTCTTTTCACTTTATTGGGTGGAAATAGATTTTATTTTATATAGTTATATTATTATATGGTAGATAGTTGATGAATCGTTCCGTGCCAGGTCTTATGCACTTATCTGGCACGTGAAGCTAGATGATAGTTGTCTTTCCGGCCAATGGCCACTGTCTCAATCTTCCTGGGGCAATCTTGGTAGAGAGCTTGTACCAAGACTACAGTTCCAGTGGTAGAGAGCTTGTACCACTACAGCAACCTCCACTTTCACACTGTTTCTTATATTCAGGAAGCTGGCACTAGCATAGTGCCAGTAAAAAGACCCTGCAACATGAAGATTATGGTTTGTCTTAACATAATATCTAATCCACCAAATCCACAATTAATAATGCATTCAAAATAAAAGAACAGGGTCAGATCTCTCTGACTAACCCAGCTCATCCAATCTAGATTGATGGAACAACTTGTACCAGTTTTCACATTTCGCTCCTCTAATGGCTGCAACACCTCTACAACATTATCATTGATCTTTTTCCATAAAATAAGGTGGGTGATATGATCCCTGCTGACAACCTATGTAATCTTTTGGTTCTACATCTCTGGTAGTTTGTTAATATGGTGGAGCAACAAATAGGCCTTGCATAAGTCTGCTAGTGACTTATGTACTTACAGTCGTAAAATATCTTCATTACCCAAGTCATACAACACAATTAATAATACAAATAATGTTAATAATTTGTCTTACCACAAATTCAATGAGTAAACACAGGAACGATGACTTGGCACAGATTCAGCTTTGCTGCTGGTGAGACTATGAATTTTATTTTATTTAGTTTAGTTTTATTTAAAATTCACACTTCTAGTACATCGTCCTGCTCAAGGGACAGATTCTTAGACAAATGGCGTCCAGCCTTCAAAGTTTTCATTAATTTTAAATGTGCTGGCCAATGAGACCATGCGACTATCAATTTTGAATCGAAAAAAAAAAAAATAAAAAAAATAAAAAATTCCAAACAACTATGTGTTACTCTGCAAAAATATATTTAGTTTTGGGCCAACCAATAACCTCTCTCCCTCTTTCTAACTACACCCAATCATATTACATGTACGCTCTTCTGCCTCATTTCAAAAATGCGTTCAAAAAATGTTATGGCTAAAATAAGCAGGCATGAGTGTGTTCGTCAGTCTGTCCTAGAATATATAGTATTATTGCAATATCTTGGTTATTAGTTGGACTATTTTGTGATATAAAATATATTATTGATCAGGAGACCCTATTCCACAAAACTATCTAAGTGTTATGGCCATATTCCTTTTAGTTTGTAATTTCATGTTTTTCCTTTTAAATAAATATACACCATCTTTTTCCCTCTCTCCAACGTTCTTTTTTTTCAAACTAAAACGACAATGTCTGTGTTTTGTCAAAATTTACGCTACAATACAGGAAATGAAAGCGGTGTGTGTGTTTATATATTTCCACTGCCTGACCAAAAGACGAACATGTATTGGCCTTGTGTCGTATTTTCAAACTGCCAAAGCCAATATCGCGCGTTCGTTACAATTTTTGATTCCAAACAACGCGTGCTGATGGTAGCATTCTGTCGCTCCTTTCCCCTCCTTCGTGTCTCTCCTTCCGTCTAGAACAAAAATTACGCCTCGATTTGTTTCAAACATGTTACATTTATTTTCTCTACAGTAAGGCCTATTGAAAGCGATATGTTTGCAGGCGGGGCGAAGAAGTTAATCGCAACCCAATATTTTATTTCTACCTTATTTTGACTTTATACTCTATAATGTTTTATCTAATTTATCGATTGTATTGAGGATATCACTACAACAGTTCAGTAGTTTTGCTAAGTTCTTCGACATTATAGCCTATCTGGCTTATCATGATGTCCGCTGAAAATCTAACAAAAGTTTTGCGACACTGTACTTACGTGAAATGAAATTCACAATATTGGAAATAAATCTGCTTCTCAACTGAAATGATGAAAATATCATTTACTTGATAACTGCAAGGTATCTGTATTCGTTGGCCAAGGACTTTTTGTAGCAGACTGGGGGTACACGCCAGGTTGTCACCGCTCCCAGTTTTAAAACTACGTCCGTGCAAGTTGGCGATCAGTACCCCTGGGATCAAAGGTCACTTTTTTCCGCATTCCCAACGAAAAAACTCTCAAGCTGACAACTAAAATATATTCGTGAACTGCATGAGATAGGAACGCGATCTTTTCTTTGTAAGGTTCATCATTCCTCCCTCCCCCTCACTTGAAAATTACACACAGACACACGTATATATATACAGTATATATATATATATATATATATATATATATATATATATTTATATGTATATATATATATATATATATATATATATATATATATATATATATATATATATATATATATATATGGTAGATCATTCATTAGAGGGCTCAATGTTACAATATTAGATCTCAAAAGCTCCAATGTTTTAAAAGCTAGAAACCGCATGCTATGTAAAGAGTTAACCTTAAATAAACTTTTGAACACTTGCTCTGTTGATGCCAAAAAAAAATGTTAATTTAAACTTGTTATTTTTTAATTTTTCGATATGTCTCACCCCCCCCCCCCCGCCCCCCCCCCCCCCCCCCTCCCCCCCCCCCCCCCCAAAAAAAAAAAATAAATAAAATAATAACTTAAGCCTTAAAGTAATTGTTTTAAAATTATATAAAAACTAGCTTTAATTTATGTATTGTCGAAATTTATTTGAGTAACATTAGGTGACCTTTCGTGTCCTAATGGTTACTCGTAAAAAATCGCCGGTCTAGACTGATGCATCAGGTTTTAAATCTAACCATCGGAAAGCTCAAGGGATGTTGTAGCTTTCTATTTGTTACCATTCATGTCAGTGAATCTGATCAAAAGCCACTCCAGTTGTAGCTTTGTTTGGAAATGAAGGATCAATATTTCACAAGTTGGTGATCGACCTGATGTAGAGATAGAATGTAAGAGTTACTCATGACCAAAGAGTTAAGCGCTCTTATTTTCGCAGTTGATTGTTATAGTCAGAATGGTAACTGATAGGACATTTTGTGTTCCACGGTGATGCAATACAATGTGATTGAAAAGTAATTTTTTTTTTGTTTTTAAATTCTTATTTCCTGACATGTATCTACTGGATATCAATCATTCAATACACTTTTAGCTCCCCGTGAAGAAAGTACACGAGAGTCAATGAGGGTGTAAACATATAAGGAGGGGAAACCTGAGGCCTGTAAACAGCAAATAAATAAACAAACAACACTGAGTGCCTGATAAAATACCTTTGTGTGTTGTTTGTTTATTTATTTGCTCAATGAGGGTGTAATTAGCCTCACAGACAGAGGTTCACATCCAAGTCTACGTTCTATAGCATTGTGCATAACTGGTGGTCATATAAGGATGACTTCAGATATGCCACTATGCACAGCAAAGAGCTATAAAGAATATTCTATTAATCACTTGATTTACTGATATTTGGACTATGCACAAAATACTGGCGTTGATTTTATACACGGAATACCCGGTTAAATCCTCATGCAGGTTATAACTTTGGTATATAGTGTTTTTCATTTTGAATTGTACTCTCCCTTTTATTATTTGTTATCAATCGTAGGCCAGATTCCGTACTGTTATTCATATGTTTGAGTTGTATTGACTGTTGCTAAGTCACGGCACTTGCTTTTTCTTTTTTGACATCTTGTTTCAATTTCTAAGTCGAGTCTTCCATTGTCTGCGAAGATGCATCCCGGACGCGTAAACTCAGAGACCTGTTTGAGACTAACGCTGCTGAGATTTAAGTGGGCCATACGATCTGCTCAACCTTATAGTGGTTATAGTAGTAGCAGTCACGGTGACAGCAGTAATACTTGAATTGTTTGGGACTGATAAGGCTAGAATCTGAGCTGAATATGGGTAGGGCTGGTTCAGAGCTGGTTCTGTATTTTGTTGAATCGCGAATTTGTGCTTTGTTCGTTTATAATCTTGGAATAAGGGTCAACGTTATATGGATTCATTATGTGTTGAATGTCCAAGAATACATTCGTTCCTTTCGGAGCTCATCATTATATATATATTTTTTTCTTATCAGAAGAGTTCTTCACTACCATAATAATCAACATTGGCAAATGCAACAAACAGCTGTAACGTATCGATGTGATTAAGTCCTCAGTTGGAGTCCATGAATTTATTAACAGTTCACACACGAGACATTCACGTAGGTATACATTCACATATAGTTCATTAGAATTTACTTGCATAGATATTCTTGTCCGTCCGTGTCATTATTGAATTCATGTCGACAGACCATCATGGCTATGTACATGCGCTGCTGTGATCCAGACAGCCAGAAGTGAGCGCATGATGTCTTGACGATATAATCAAATTACTTATCAAATATCCTTCCTTAACACAGGTTAATCAGTAACCTTATAAATTCACTTGTATATACTATTATCTGGACTGACCCTGAGTCCTGGTATCACTTACATAATTATGGCTATTAGCAAAGCCCAATAGTGGAAGGAGGTAAAAAACACGGCCGTTCGGCTTGACGGACAACGTAACAAGGGTCCATGTTGCTGTCATTTTCGACGGAGTCACATGTCAAGTTATTTGTCATATATAATAATTGTGTCTTTACCTTGCGGTGTCAGGTTGATTAGGGGTTGTCTTCCCTGTTCGTTCATCCTTTCGAGTTTGACTTGTATGAAGATAGGGTCAAAGGTAAACAGTTCGGGCGTGTGCCCATACGCAGGTTTTTTAAGCGCCAAGTTGAGACTTCCGTCAGGCCGGGATGTAAGCTGGCTTCTGAGGGACGAATGTCCATTGTGTTTTTTCGGGGAAAATCTTCGAAGTGACTGCGTTGGCAGGTCTCCCCAGTGAATCTCTGTGCGTCGGAATGACGACAGAGTTCCTTATTGTGTTCTGAGGATTCGGTTCCAGGTAATACCGACTTTTCCATTATTACGCTTTCGGTGGCAGAACATGTTAGAAGATTACCTAGTCTGTGAACTACAGCTCATCGGTCCTACATTTCAGAACTGATATTTTTTGCGCTCAAGGTAGCCATCCAAGACTATTAGTCTTTGTATTATCCAGAAGTCCAGTGACGAAGTTATATTGTGGAAACCGCAGATTGGCGGTATTTATGTCTACATAAGCATTACGGCAGGGTTGATGTTAACCTGCTTAGAAGAAGTACACAGATGACGTCATAACGAGGCCTGTGTTAAGGCTAATATATTACAGCCTGATAATGTACAATTGGCGGGGGAAGCCAGGCTGTACCTGTATGTCAAAGTGATCAAGGTATCTGACGCGTTTAGTCAGAGACACCAACGCCCCATTATGAACTGTCATTATTGAAGAACATTGCTATTGACCCTGCACGAATATTCAAATGTTTACCAGCCTTTTTGAATGCCTGATGTATACCTAACGATTTCCGGTCAGCATGACCTTGTTTACACTGACTGTTTCTGTTGATGCTATGTGTGTTATGGTCAATAAATGTTGTGAAACGTGCCAGCAGTGTTCAAGCATCCTTGACTACTGCATGTGAGTGTATGGGTTGCATTACACCACAGATACGAGCCTAAACACATTCGCGCCTTCATTGGCACCCACACTCAGTTCATCATACGCCAGCACTACACACCTAACAACATGTATACTGTCTTGGGCCAGTGATCAACTCAACAAGAGAAAAAGACAGTTACATTCCTGGTAGGCCAGCTGATGGGGCTGTTTTCATGAGAAGGACAAGTGCACATTACATTTTTGATCTGTGGGTCTAGGCTACACACTGGACAGAGCGAGAAATTAACATTTCCTGTGGGCTTTGTACTACGTTGAAATAATCAAGGTGGACAGCTGAAACACACATCTGTACATTTCTACACTTCCACGTTTTGGCTACACAGGACAGTTTAAACAGTGCTAGCATTTATGTTATAATGCTGCATAAACAACAACATGACAAGTACTGAAGTTAGCATCGGGGCGTTTGCTACGTGGACCACAGCTGCATACAAGTCGAGTCCCTGTTTGTGAACGGTACCGCTGGTCGTTCACACGTCTCAGTCAACAACAGACTGTTCAACGCTCCGGGCTTTCAAGTTACATTGTTCGAGGTCAAGTGTTTGTAAACAGTACGAATAAATTGTCAACATTCGATGTGCAAGACTCAAGATACGAGAAGGTCATAGTAACTTTATGTTCGTGAAGACCACTTCATGCTACAGTGGATCTGTCAGTCAATGCGCGCTTGACATTTTGTTTCTGTGTTCGCAAGGAGCAAGATAGTTACTGTAACATCATGTGTGACTAAGCTTTATTTTGCAACACATTCAATTGCTATTTATGTTACTTGTACTATTGTTGTGTATTTTTCTTGTGTTTTTCAGCGGGCTGGTTGGGTAAGGTGACTCCTTTAGATAAATACCACGTAACAGAAGTTATCTATTGAGAGCGTGTCGTTAGGGACTGCAAATTTATTTAATTGGAATTTGCTAGCGACAATTGTTGCGGTTTACGTTTAGCTGTGACGACATGAGTTAGTGTTGTTTTCGTTATTTTTTCATTCTTTGATTTTCGATTTGTTTTGTTTGTATCTGTTCTTCTCTCCTTCCTTCCGTTTATTTCTTTACACCTTTTTGGTTTATAACAGTGTTGCTATTTGTCTTGTTTACTTTTCGAGGTCATCAGTACACATTTGTGTAACATTTTCTTTACTTTTTGCTGTATTGTTTATTTGACTTCCGCGAACGTTTTCGGTTATTGTTCTGTATCTTTGTCTCTGTATTTATGATTGTACTACATTATTGTCAAACACAGTCTACATACATATACTTGGTCATGTATTATTATTATAATTAATAAGATACACTCTTCATATAGATATTGTTAATAAAATATTATTATATAAGATATTTATACAAGTTCTTTGTTAAAAGAGTTGTTGTCCAAAGATTGAGACAAGGTGGAATACATATGAAAGTTCTTTAAAAAAAAGACTTGTGCCCACAGTGTGTGGGATATAAAGGTATTATTTTCCACAGGTACTTAAGTGATTATTTGTTATATTATAAACAAGATAACCATACAAGGTCTTTGACTAAGACTAAGAGAGTGAAATAAAGTGAAGTAAGTATACAAGTCTATAGTACAGACTTGTCTCCCATTGAAGTGGGATAAGGTAATTTGTTTAATTTTTCAGGTTTCTGATCTCATTAGACAGAATGTCTAATTTGGATTTCTTCATCCAGCAAGGGTTAACTCTTGGTAAGTCTGGTAAAGATTTGGAAGAATATTCATCTGCTCAATTCGCCATGGCATTAAAGTCAGAAGAAAAGAAACAGAAAGAGGAAAATAAATTGAAAGCAGAAGTGGAACTAAAGAAAGCAGAAGCTGAACAAAAGAAGCTAGATGCTGAGAATAGAAGATTAGAACTTGAACTTGAAGAGAAAAAGTATCAAAGAGAAACTGCTGCTGAGTAGAAAAAACTTCAAGCTGAAGAAAGAAAACTTCAAGCTGCTGCAGAGGAGAGGAAAGCTCAAGCTGCTGCTGAGGAGAAAAAACTTCAAGCTGAAGAAAGAAAACTTCAAGCTGCTGCTGAGGAGAGAAAACTTCAAGCTGCTGCTGATGAAAGAAAATTCCAGATGGAAATGGAAGACAAAAAACTTCAAGCTGCTGCTGAGGAGAGGAAAGCTCAAGCTGCTGTAGAGGAGAGAAAACTTCAAGCTGAGGCCGAAGAGAGAAAAGCAAAAATGGAACATGAGGAAAGAAAACAGAAAATGGAACTTGAGGAAAGACTCGCAACTTTGGAGTTAGAGAAATTGAAAGTGGTGAGTACGGGTGCTCAGCAAACAACTTCAAGTACGACAAAGGAGTTTGTTAGTAGGATTAAATTACCTCATTTTAATCCTTTAAAGGATGATGTAGCGGATTATCTAGATAGATTCCAATTTTTATGCGATGCGCATAAGGTAAAAAAGGAAAAATATGTTGAACAACTGATGGAATTTTTTACAGGGGACACAGTGACTACTCTTATGACAATAGACGAGCATGACAGGACTAATTATGATGTTGTCAGAGCAGCATTGCTAAAAAAATATCAACTAAAAGAAGAAGATTATCGTCTTCGTTTTAGGACAATGTTGCCAGAAAATGGAGTGGATTTCTCTGAATTTTTTCAAAAATACGTCGTACATTTACACGATGGGTTGAGTTGTCTCAGACTGAGAAAACATATGAAGGCCTAATGGACTTATTACTTCGAGATAAGGTTTTGTCATCTGTTAATGATTCTTTCCTTGCATTTCTTCATGAGCGTAAGCCTAACAACTTAAAAGACATGGAGGAATACTGTTGCCAGTACGCCACCGCGCACCCCCATGCTACAGTTAGCAATTGTAAAGTGAAAGAAGGGTTGCCAGTTGCTTCGGCAGCACCATATAGCTCTAATTTCAATAAGAAATTTCAGGGTGCCCAACAAAACTGGAATAGGAAAAATAATCAGAATTACACTCATAAGCAGAGTAATCCAACATATGATGGTTCTTTTTCTAAGAACTGGAGACGAGATGGGAGTTCTCGTAATTTTGGTGGTAATAATTATAGACACTTTCACAAAGGTTATCACAATAAAAACTACCCAAGCTTTTCTGCTCGGGATAACCATTCTCGACGTCAAGAATATGACGATGGTGAATATACAAACCGGGATTCAAACCGGAATGATAATTACAATAGACAATATGATAACAATTACAGGGGAAATGATAATCGCGGTAGACCTAGATATAACAAAAGAAAAGCTTTCCAACAGGCAAACTCTGCACAACAAGAGTTTAATGGAGCCTGTAGTCAAGGAAATGATAGTGGGAACTCTAATGCTGTCACGGGATGTGCTTTCGATTTTGGGAGAGCAACTGAATGCCCCCAATGCTTAACATTGTTCGACTCATCGATTGTATCTACCCTAATTTGTGGTCACCCTCTTCCTGCTCTACCTGCTACAGTTGCGCATGATGGGAGAGGATCTCTCATCTTGCATAACGGTTTAGTGAATGATAGGCTGGTCTCAGTACCTTTCGATTTGGGATGTACTACTGTCGGGGTTAGGGAGTCTCTGATAGATCCTTGCTGTGCCACTGGAAAAGCGATCAAATGTGTTACATTTGGTGGTACCATGGAAAGTTATCCAACTGCTATTATTAGGATTGACACTCCCTTCTTTACAGGAGATGTCCACGCGTGTCTTCTTCCTAATCCTATTGCGGATCTTATAATCGGTCGTATTCATGGGGTTAAGGAATGCACCCCGCAACAAATGTCTATTTGGGAAGAACAAAACATTCAAACGGTCAATGCAGTGGTGACAAGAGCTCAAGCTCTTAATCCCCCAACTTCATTTGATGATAGTAGTGGAGTTGATAGCCAAGACGAGCACTTGGTGATTTCCCATGACTCGTTTGCTAAACGTCAAGAAGAGGATCCTTCTTTGAAGAAATTCTTCCTTCTCGCAAAGAAAGGGGATCCCAATCAGAATACGAATCACAAATCGTATATCACTATAAGGAATGGTATATTGGTACGAATGGTACAACACTCGGACAAGTCTATGCATTCGCAAATTCTTGTGCCTAAGTGTATGAGAGCCTTAATTCTTCAACATGCACACGATTCTCAGTGTGCTGGACATATGGGTTTTTCCAGAACTAAGACTAGAGTCCTTGCGTCTTTCTTGTGGCCATTCGTGAACAAAGACATACGAATTTATTGCCGGTCTTGCAAAATTTGTCAAGAGGTCAAGTCTAGAGGTCCAAGACATGCTGCACCTATTCAGGCTGCAGATATTCCTATTCGGCCGTTTCAGAAAATGGCTATAGACATTATTGGCCCGTTTAAGATTAAGTCAGCCAGAGGACACCAATTTATCCTCACATGCGTTGACATGTGCACGCGTTGGCCAGAGGCTATTCCTCTGAAGAGCATATCAACTGTCGATATCGCTGACGCTCTTTGGCTCATATTTTCTCGTCTGGGATTCCCCGGAGAAATATTGTCAGACCACGGCACTCAATTAATTTCGGACACTATGTCTCAGGTAATGGCTACGCTAGACATTAAAAGGTCTCCCAGTAGTATTTATTATCCAATGTCCAATGGATTGGTTGAACGTCTTAATAGGACACTAAAGAACTTACTGAGCAAGATAACGGAAGATCATCCTGATGATTGGGACAGGGTCCTACCTGCAGCTCTCTTTGCCTATAGAGAGATTCCCATCGAGCATACAGGGTTTTCTCCTTTCGAACTTGTCTTTGGCGCGCAACCGCACGGTCCGATGTCCTTATTACACGATTTGATAACTTCCGATAATATTGACGATGATACACAATCGTCATATGAATATGTCATTGCTCTTAAGGAAAAAAATTATCGAATCGTGCAGATTAGCAACTTCATCTTCCGAATTTGCGAAAGAAAAGGCTAGGCGATTTGCTGACAAGAAAAGACGCCTACGTCAACTTTGTCCTGGAGACAAAGCGTTTGTCTTACTTCCCTCAAGAGAGAACAGACTTCTCATTTCATGGAAAGGTCCATACACTATAGTCTCGAAAATTTCCGATGTCGACTATATTGTCGATGTGGACGGAAAGCATAAAACCTTCCATATAAATATGCTTACTGAACTTATTGAACGATCAGACTATTTACAGCCTATTTTCCAGGCGACGGACGATTCTCGAGTCCAACATGGTCATATCTCATCCCTGTCTGTTATACAGGATGAGCAAACTACTTTTTCTGACGTTAACTTACCTCTTCCTGCGATTCCACTTAATTCTACGGAATCATGGAAAAACGTTACCGTCTCTTCGAACTTGTCTTTTGAGGAGCAACGTCAAGTATCCTCTACACTACAATCATATCAGGATGTCTTTACCGACATTCCTGGACACACAGATGTCATAGAACATGACATCATACTTACTGATCGTAATCCGATCAGAGTAAGACCATACCCAATACCTATTCATTTTCAAGCACAAGTCGAGAAAGAATTGGATGAAATGATTCAATTGAAAATAATTGAACCATCCACTTCAGCTTATTCTTCGTCGATGGTTATTGTTCGAAAGAAAGACAATAACATACGTCTTTGCATTGACTATCGCAAATTAAATCAAGTTACGAAGTTCGATGCTGAACCTATGCCTTTATTAGATGATCTACTTATTAGACTTTCTAAAGCTAGATTCTTTACTAAACTAGACTTGTCGAAAGGTTATTGGCAAGTCCCACTGACGGAACACGCTAAACCTCTCACTGCTTTTTCAACACCAAGGGGTCTATTTCAGTGGAATTTTATGCCTTTCGGGCTTATGAACGCCCCAGCGACTTTCGTGCGCATGATGCGACGAATTCTATCAGATCGTGCAGATGTCATCGCATATTTAGACGACATCTGTCTTTTCAGCGATACTTGGGAAGAACACTATTTGGGTCCAAAGGAATTGCTATCTACTTTACGTGAGCATAGTTTGACTGCAAAACCCTCTAAAGCTTTTGTTGGGTTTAGTGAAATTTCTTTCCTAGGTCATCGGGTTGGTCATGGTCTGTTGAAGACAGAGGACCAAAACATTTCGAAGATATTGAATATCTCGGTTCCGAAGACAAAAAAGCAGGTGCGTAGTCTCTTGGGATTAATACAATTCTATGGAAGATTCATTGAGAATCTGTCCTCCATTATGGCACCACTTTCATCGTTATTGAAAAAAGGTTCTCCTAATATGGTACGTTGGTCCCAAGAATGCCAATCTTCATTGGATCAGGTTAAGAATTTGTTCTCATCTCATCCTATCTTAAGACTACCAACAATTGATAAGACTTTTGTTCTTCGTAGTGATGCCTCTTCCACTGGGATTGGAGCGGCACTAATGCAGGAGTTTTCAGGAACTCTGCATCCTGTAATGTATATTTCTAGGAAGCTAAATGCGGCAGAAAGGAATTACTCGGTTTTAGACCGTGAATTGTTGGCTATGGTTTGGTCCATTCTTAAGCTACAAAGGTTCCTTCTGGGCGCGCATTTCTTTATGGAAACCGACCAAAAAGCTCTTACGGCTATGCAAAGTAAGGATTTGAAGAGCTCGAGATCTACTCGTTATGCTATTGCTCTTCAGCCTTTCCATTTCACGGTGCGAGCTATCCATGGTTCGGATAATGTGATGGCGGACATATTGTCTAGATGCCCACATGATTCCAATTAAATCTTGTGTCCTAGTTTTCTTGATACACTTTCAGACTTAGGTCTGTCCTTAATATCCTAATATATTGTAATACAAATGTTTTACTATTTGGATGATGTATAAAGAAGTTAACAAATTTGATTTTGTCCATTTATTAGTGATATGTTGCTAATATAGCATTGTAATTGATGATATTTGTATATTGCTATAGTTAGAGTATTTAATGATGTTTGATATGTGTCTTGATATTGCCAGCAACTCAGGTTCTTTAATGATACCTCCTGAATTTGTTTTGCTTTGAGAAATATTTTCTCTTTTGTTGGGAGATGATTTGTATCCTCTTCAGACGCTTTATTTGTGCGTCCATTGTACCTGATGTTAGGTTCATTCTTTCATGAGCGCATAATTGATGCTTGTGCTATCTTGCTCATAGATATATATTTTAAAAAAAATGTATCATTTTTTTACAGGGGGGGGGGGGGTGTGTAGTAAAATGTTGCTGTTATTTGTCGTATATAATAATTGTGTCTTTACCTTGCAGTGTCAGGGTGATTAGTGGTTGTCTTCCCTGTTCGTTCATCCTTTCGAGTTTGACTTGTATGAAGATAGGGTCAAAGGTAAACAGTTCGGGCGTATGCCCATGCGCAGGTTTTTTAAGCGCCAAGTTGAGACTTCCGTCAGGCCGGGATGTAAGCTGGCTTCTGAGGGACGAATGTCTATTGTGTTTTTTCGGGGAAAATCTTCGAAGTGACTGCGTTGGCAGGTCTCCCCAGTGAATCTCTGTGCGTCGGAATGACGACAGAGTTCCTTATTGTGTTCTGAGGATTCGGTTCCATTTAATACCGACTTTTTCCATTATTACGCTTTCGGTGGCAGAACATGTTAGAAGATTACCTAGTCTGTGAACTACAGCTCACCGGTCCTACATTTCAGAACTGATATTTTTTGCGCTCAAGGTAGCCATCCAAGACTATTAGTCTTTGTATTATCCAGAAATCCAGTGACGAAGTTATATTGTGGAAACCGCAGATTGGCGGTATTTATGTCTACATAAGCATTACGGCAGGGTTGATGTTAACCTGCTTAGAAGAAGTACACAGATGACGTCATAACGAGGCCTGTGTTAAGGCTTATATATTACAGCCTGATAATGTACAATTGGCGGGGGAAGCCAAGTTGTACCTGTATGTCAAAGTGATCAAGGTATCTGACGCGTTTCGTCAGAGACACCAACGCCCCATTATGAACTGTCATTATTGAAGAACATTGTTATTGACCCTGCACGAATATTCAAATGTTTACCAGCCTTTTTGAATGCCTGATGTATACCTAACGATTTCCGGTCAGCATGACCTTGTTTACACTGACTGTTCCTGTTGATGATATGTGTGTTATCGTCAATAAATGTTGTGAAACGTGCCAGCAGTGTTCAAGCATCCTTGACTACTGCATGTGAGTGTATGGGTTGCATTACACCACAGATACAAGCCTAAACACATTCGCGCCTTCATTTGCATCGACGCGAACACGTCATAATTTGACGGTGTATTTCGCGTTAATTAATTCGCGAAGTATAAACATCCATCTATATTAATTCCATTGACCCTAAAAATACGCACTGCCAATTCTAGCAGACGATATCAATAAAACTATAGTAACAATTTCCTGCCCGCCGTGGAAAAAAAATCTATTAGATAGATTTTTTTGAACTATCTTACTCAAAAAATTTAACACAAACCCGACATATGGCCTACGATGTTCTGTCTAGAACAGTGTCGTGGTCATGTCGATAATATATCAGTCATATAATATTATTATCTTAAACAAAGGGATGTCAACTGTAGCTAAATAATTAGCTACTGAACTTAAAGACTGTGTGAGTGAATTATGAAGTGTTATGTAAAGAAAATTATTCTAACTAATTAAAATTAAACTAATTAATCATAGTAAGTATGTAAGGTATTAATAAATTAACATCTAATTAAATAAACTGAGAGATAGTGTCATAATAAAAGACATGAGAAGTAAGGACAAGTAAAGTAAAGAAAAAGGTAAAGTATAAATTAATTTAGTTATGTGTGTTTAAACTTAATTATGAGTGTCGAGTAATTATTAATAATTAACTTAATGACTTAAAAAAGAATAAATATTCATACATTTCATGTGAATATCTAAATGCATATAACAGCTATCATATTCATAATAAAATATTTAAAGTATTCGCTTGTGTGATATTATTTTGTTCTTTTTTCATTTTTGTTTCTTTCTTTTGACACATTTTCTTCTTGTTATTTATCACACTTCAATTTTATTATATTCTTTATTAATTTAATAACTATTAAACTTAATAATGTCGGATATGAATATCCAGCCGTCGTTTTATGTCCTTTGCGAATTTCTGAAAGTTGTTTTGGAGCAGAAATTTAATACTGTATGTTACGTACATTTATTACCTAAGGGGGTAGTCTTCGGTCCTGCCAAATGTACGCACCAGTTTTATATAGTTATATTATTTGTGCGGTCGAATGATTCACGCACTGACGTGCACAAAGCAGTGAGTGTTGCTTTGGACGCACGTGTAACCTAGTTGAGTAGTTTGTGACGTCATGTTTTGAAGTGGAAACATGGAACTGGCTTGTGTCCATGATAGTAATTTTATATTTCGTATTCAATGGCATTTTTAAGGAAGCCATTTATTCTAGTGATCTGTATTGGTCTTCAGGTCGAAACCAATATCAGGAATGTCACGTGGGTTATCGTCCCACTTCTTATTTTAATGCTGTATGAAAAAGGCCGCTCTAATACTAGTCTAGCGGGAATTAAGATGTTCCTAGAATGGATCTACAGAGTCGCTTGCCTTTAAGATTTGAATCGTAGACGGAGAATTCCTACGAGTAGAAGAAGTTATATTGTTTATCTTACGCACATGTTTTATATGCCGTACATGCTTCAATGCCAAAGTCGTGGCTTGGATGTAAAGAGAGGTTAGCCAACTGAAAGCCTTTACTGTTAGGATTATCGTAGATGACTTTGTGTGAAAATTATATGATGTACAACGCTATGTATGAAGAACGTCTGGGAATTTTAACAAATGTAATATGGAAGATTTCACCCCAGAGTATGTATACGTTACCATGATAGACGTCCTTGAAAGAAGGTCAACGGTCGTGACTGAGAAGGATATTATACGGTAACAGTTTTGTAATCCTTAGTCTATGGACAGAGGTCTTTACTAGAAGAGAATCTTCAGGAACTTTAGCAGCAATAATTAATATGTTGTCGTGTGATCTTTGCGCCTGTGACGATGTCCGTCTTGTCCACTTCGTGTCCTGGTGAATAAAATCTATGTAAAGTTACCAACGACTCGTGTGATGCCAATACTTGACCAGTTCACACAATTCAAGATACATTGTTGGTTTTTTCGTTTGAAAGACATTGTTGACATTTTATTCCATTGTAACCATTCGCGTTTCAATTCATCACTATGAAAACGACACCAACAATAACTGGTACGAAGTTTGCGGTCTGGAAGTAATTTCAGGAACGTACCCATCCAATTGATCGTTTGAAAAGAAGAATGTTTACTTTCAAGGCGACATCATCTCAATTTGGATCCTAGCGGAATATGAATCATAATCAACTCAAATGCTCAAGGTCTTCAATCAACCTCCACGTCAAGTTTCACAGTGACTGATTACTTGGAGATCATCTCTTCATCATTGTTACGTGCGAGCTAGTTTGATATACGCAGAGCGAAGTATTGCATTCTCTTACGTACATACACGGGGACAAGGCACTTTGATTTTACCTGCACGCGAGCTAAGTATAACTTGTATCCGTTATACCCTTTATTACTATTAGCTGTGCCTTAATTGATTATGTCCACTTATATATTTTTGTTATGTTATGTGTTATGTTTTTTTGTGTATTCTTCGCGGGAGGTTGGGAGGTAGATCTGACGAACGAGATCCATCTCGAAGTCAATTCGGGCTCTTCGTCAGACGTTCTGTAGGACATTATTTTGCAGACTTCCCGCGGTGGAATGTTCCTACGCGTGAGCGTAGAAGGATTCTAGGTCCACTGTGTCTGGTGGTCTGTGACACCTGTCTGTTTTAGCTGTAGTGTCACGTTTACTTGTTGTTTTTGGTAGCTATTTTTACTTGTGCCTTAGTTTTATGATGAATTTTGTATGTGATTATTGTCCGTCTCACCTTTCCTGTCGTTTAGTTTTTTACAAAACCTTTGTTTTTACACTGTGGTGTTTATTGTCTTGTTGAATTTAATCGCAGTTATCATCGTAATTCTTTACGACATTCCATTTTAGTTTCTCATTTTATTTTAATTGGATTTCTGCGAACGTCTTCGTTTGTTTTGAATATCTTGTCGTGTCATTATTGTGCTATTGTCTGTCACATTACTGCTTTTCACACCATTACATGTTATAAAGTATATTATTAATTATTAATATTATTGCCTATTATATAAATTGATTTTCCCGTTCTAGAAGAGGAACGAAGAACACTAGTTGTAGTAAAACTTGTAAATAGTATTATGACATAATAATCTTGAAAAAGGACTACCATAGACAATTTCATTAAGCAAGCATAAGCTCTTCAGATGGCTCCTGATGAAGCAAACATACATAAAAAACATTTGCACTTGCAGAATATAGGGAAAGCTCAAGAAATAGAAGCCGAACAGAGAAAGTTAGAAACTTTAAGACTAGAAAAACTTCAATTTGAGGCAGATCAAAAAACGGATTGAATCTGAGGAAAAATGAGAAAAAAATGAGATTGGCCGCTGAATTAGAAGAGAAACGATTTCTGCGAGAGGCAGAACAGAAGCAAAAGGAGTCTGAAGAAAGACTTAGAAAAGAAATGGAAGTTAAACACAAGGAAATGGAACAGAAACACAAAAAAGAAATAGAAGAAAGGAGATTAATAGCTGAACAAAACACAAAACGACTTCAGCTTGAGAGGGAAGAGAATGATAGAAAACGACAGCATGAACTGAAATTAGCAGAGTCAGAATATGAGAGACTTAGGTTAACTCAGGAAGCTAATTCTCAGAGAACTTTTGAAAGCCACACTTCATCCAGACAGGATCATTTTAAGGAAATTCACCTTAAATTACCAAAATTTAATCCCCCGTCTGATGACGTAATATTCTTCCTAGACAGGTTTGAGGCCACTTGTGGGTCTTATAACGTGGATAAAGCTCTATACTGTACATATTTATCCAGATTACTCACTGGGGACGCATTAGCAGTTTATCATCCCACCAGCATTGGTGAGAAAAAGGACGACAATGGTCTTAGAGCAGCACTGCGGCAAAGAGTCCAAATGACAGAAGGCGAATATCGTCTGAAAATTCTCACACATTTACTACCTCAATCTGGGCAGAAATTTTAGTGATTTTCTGTCACAGATACGACTAACATTAGAAAGATGGATCGAATTATCCAAAATTGAAAAGTCGTATGAAGGTCTCTTCGATTTACTGATGCGCGATAAGGTACTTTCGTCTGTAAATCCTACATTACTCGCATTTTTACACGAACGGCAACCTTTATCAATGAAAAATTTAGAAGAAAATGCAAATAATGTTTGCAATGCTCACCCAAACATGGATCTAAGTAATGCGCACATTCCGAGTGAATCGCCTGTTGCTTTTGCAGCAAAACAAAACAATTTTTCACGCAATCGTTCTTTTAGTGATGATAGGTATGTCAATAAGGGAAATAATCATAATTTCACCAATGATAACTTTTACAAAGGGAAGCAATTTCAACAATCTGCTCCATTTAATGTTTCTTGGAACAAAACTCACAGATCGCGAGATTTTGGTAACGGGCAATTATTTTAAAAATAATTCAAGGGACATTATAATAAACAAAACTGGAGATCAAGGTCTCAGGGTCCGCAAAACAGACAATTTTTTTTGGAAATAAACCATTTAACCAACATCATAACGATCATTCTACAAATTATCGGACTAATCCAAATTTTAACTCTAGCAGAAATGACAATTATGGCAATTTTAATGACAAAAATCACAATCGATCGCGCCGACGAGATAGATCGTCGAGTAATGTAATATGGGTAGACTTTCTAATGGTTGCTTTTAATGATACTCAGGCTAACATTGAACAGGGTAAAGTAGCTGAAACTCACAATGCTATGTCTTGTTCTCTAGATTGTTCCCGGGTGAAAGACTGCCCAGAATGCTCGACTCTTTTCCCGCCTAAGTCGATCACGACGCTGCGTTGCGGACATACCTTGCCTAGCCTGCCTGCAGTCTGTACAGCCACTGCTGCGTCAGTACACCAGGGGACAGGGCTCTCTATAGTAAGTTTCACAAGGGATTTGTCAACAATATTTCATGCTCTCTCCTATTTGACTCAGGTTGTACAACAATCGGACGTACGGACTTCGCTGATCGACCCAAGTTGTGCCACGGGCCGGGGGTTGTCAAATGTGTAACATTTAGGGGTTGGCACTATTGAAACATTTCCCACTGCTATTATTGATCTTAAACACACCTTTCTTTACAGGAAAGATCCAAGCATGTGTTTCTGCCTACCCCCAATTCGTGATGTAATACTTGGTCGCATACATGGTATTAAAGAGTGTACACCTCAGCAAATAGCTGAATGGGAAGAGCGACATATTCAAACTGAAAATGCAGTAGTGACTAGAGCGCAAGCTACTAATATGTCGCATGATACACCTATTGAACCTACAGTTCATACCACTTGTGATGATGATGCTCCTATTTCACGGGAGTTGTTTGCAACATTGCAAAAGAATGATAATTCATTAAAAAAATTCTTTCAGTATGTTAACAAAAAGAATACAAGCAACAAACTTGCAAAATCTAGACATGACTTTATACTTAAAAATGGGATTTTGGTTAGAGTAATACGGGAAAAGGATTTATCCTTATGTTCTCAGATTCTTGTCCCATCCTGTATGAGATCTCGTATATTACGACATGCTCATGACTCGCAATGTGCGGGCGGGCCATATGGGTTTTTGCGTACCAAAATCCACAGTGCTCTCGGCATTCTAATGGCCAGGCGTACATAGAGATGTTACTCTCTATTGTCGGTCCTGTTTGATATGTCAAGAAGTTAAGGTACGGGGTCCATTTCATGCGGCTCCTATTCAAGCTGCGGACATCCCGATTAGACCATTTGATAAAATGGCCATTGACATTATTGGTCAAATGCTTCCATCTGCTAGAGGGCATACGCATATTCTTACGTGCATTGATATGTGCACTCGTTGGCCTGAGGCCATCCCTCTCAAGAACACTTCATCTGCCAGTGTAGCAGAGGCATTGATGTTAATCTTCTCACGCATTGGTTTTCCACGGAAAATCTTGTCGGATCATGGGGTTCAGTTCATTTCTGAATCCATGTCTCAAGTTATGAAGACATTAGGTATAGACAGATCTCTAAGTTCTATTTATCATCCGATGTCAAATGGGTTAATTGAGCGTCTCAATAGGACACTCAAGCAGTTGTTGGGTAAGATGACTCAAGACCATCCCCAAGACTGGGATCGGGTCCTACCCGCTTGTCTCTTTGCGTATCGCGAGGTACAAAATCAAGCAACGGGGTTTTCTCCGTTCCAGCTTGTTTTTGGCATGCAACCACGCGGTCCGATGTCGTTAATCCACGACTTATTGGTGGATGAGAATATTGAAGAGGAAACTCAATCCTCTTATGAGTATGTGATCTCTCTTAGAAAGAAAATCATAGATGCTTGTAGACTAGCTACTGCATCATCCGAACCTGCCAAAGAAAAAGCTCGTCTATCTGCAAACAAATATAGACGTCTTCGCCAGCTCATACCTGGTGATGAAGCTTTTGTATTACTCCCTGCGCATAACAATCGTCTTTTAATTACCTGGAGAGGTCCTTTCAGGATCATCTCAAGAATATCCGATGTCGACTACATCGTTGATGTTAATGGCAAACATAAAACCTTCCACATTAACATGTTGAAGGAGTATTACTCACGTCCTGATTATCTACAATCGGTGTTCCAAGCAACTGACGATCCTACACCACCTATTCCACACTATTCTAGTTTGTCAGTCATCCAAGAAGAGGAATCTTCTTTCGATGATGTACAACTACCAATACCAGTTGTACCACTCCATTCCACTGAGAAATGGAATGATGTTACTATCTCATCTACTCTTACTGATGATCAACGTCAGCAAGTCTCTAATATTCTACACACGTATGAGGATGTCCTCACTGACATCCCAGGTCATACGTCAGTCATCCAACATGACATTATTCTGACTGACGATACACCGATTTGAGTTCGCCCATATCCTATTCCTTTACACTTTCGTGATAAGGTTGATAAGGAATTGGATGATATGCTTCAATTAAATATAATTGAACCATCTTCATCACCATATTCTTCTTCTATGGTAATCATTAGGAAGAAAGACAACAATATACGTCTTTGCGTAGATTACAGGAAGTTAAACAAAGTTACAAAATTCGATGCGGAACCATTACCTCTTTTAGACGACTTATTAGAGAAATTATCTCATGCTACATTCTTTTCGAAATTTGACCTTTCAAAGGGTTATTGGCAAGTGCCACTCACTACGAAAGCAAAGCCATTCACCGCTTTCTCGACGCCACGGGGTCTTTTTCAATGGAATTTTATGCCATCCGGATTAATGAATGCGCCAGCTACCTTTGTACGCATGATGCGCCGCATATTGTCTCATCGTCCCGATGTCATTACTTATATAGATGACATCTGTCTTTTCAGTGACTCTTGGGATGAACATATTCAGGGTTTAAAATCTTTACTTTCTACCTTACAGGATTATAACTTAACAGCGAAACCTTCAAAGGCTTTTGTCGGTTTTCATGACCTCTCATTTCTTGGTCACCGTATAGGTCGCGGTTTAATGTATACAGAAGACAGTAACGTCTCTAAAATTTTAAACATCTCAGCACCTAAGACAAAAAAACAAGTGAGGTCACTCTTGTGGGACTAATACAGATCTATACTAAATTCAGCCCTTATTTGCCTACTATAACTGCACCTCTCTCGTCTTTACTGAAGAAGCGCACACCTAATGTAAGAAAGTGGTCGCAGGATCACCAAACGGCGTTAGACTATATAAAACAAATTTTTTCAAATAAGCCTTTTTTAAGGTTGCCTAACAAAGATCTCACCTTTGTTCTTCGCAGTGATGCTTCTTCCTATGCTATCGCGGCAGTTTTGATGCAGGAATACGGAGGTACCTTATTCCCTATTATGTACGTATCCAGAAAGCTTACGACGAGTGAGATGAAGTACTCCGTTCTAGATAAAGAGCTCCTTGCTCTTGTGTGGTCAATCACAAAAAACTGGATCGTTATCTCCTCGGATCACACTTTGTGGTGAATCCGACCAGAAAGCTCTTACAGCACTGAATACAGGAAAACGTTAAGTCATCAAAGTCAGCGCGTTACGCTATAGCTCTTCAAAAAAATCGTTCCATTTTGAGATACGAGCTATTCCTGGAGTACAGAATGTATTTGCAGACTGTCTTTCAGAGATGCTCTAGTGAACTTGGTGAAAACTAAAACACTTTTAGATGGAGAAACGTCGTCCCCACCGAAACATGAATAACTTTGAGTGAGTACAGTGTCATTAATTGTACAGTCTGTGAAGACTATGTGTAGTTTTGCAGTATTCTTGTATAAATATAACACTTTCAGAACATACTTACATATGGGATTATAACATTATTTTCTGTGTGAAGTAACGTTTTATATTGTATGAACGGGAACCAGTGAGTTATTAAAGTAACATTTTTTTTTAGTATGGAAACATTGGTAAAAAACGACAAACAGACATTCGTTAGTGTTATGGAACATATTACACTAAATACATTTTCGAGTGGTCGTAAACTTATTTTCGTGCATGGAAACATTAGGAACATAGTCTCTTGTTGACTCTCTAAATAGTTCTGAAACGAATATTCACAATGACTGAAATTAGAATTACTTAGAATTAATTACTAGTTATTTATTTATGTGTAATTAATTAAGTACTAGAATTAGATTAATTCATTATTAATCAATTTGATTGTTTATAAATCACACAATTTACTAACGTTAATTAGTGTCTCGCAATACGTGTAGTCACGTATCCCACTACATGATATTTCCACTTTTAGATAACTAGTCAAACTTACTAGTGTTAGATAACAGTAGGTGCGTTGCTTCTTAAAAGTGTTTAATTATGCATTGCTTCATTTTTGCACATTGTTATTTCAAAATTTTCTGTTCTTTTGAGATTTTCTTATCATTGCTTATCATCAGTGTTGCTGTTCATTTTCATTTTTGAAATCATATGTTTCAAATTTTGTTGAAAACTTAGTTGAATTTTATTATCATCTTTTTGTTGATTCTTCATTTTCATTTTTTCACTTCTTTTTTACTTCGAATATTATCCACATCGTCCCAAAGTAGGTCGATGGTGGATGTGTGCTTTATGCATACTGTCATTTAGTTATATTATTTTCAAGTCAATTTTCTTTTCTTATTTATGATAATTTTATGCATGTCATAAATCTTGTTGTAGTTTTGACTCACCTCTCTCGAGTAATTAGTTCGAAAAAAATTAATAGAATTAATTTTTTTAAGGGGAGGTAATAAGGGAGCTGTTACGTACATTTATTACCTAAGGGGGGTAGTCTTCGGTCCTGCCAAATGTACGCACCAGTTTTATGTAGTTATATTATTTGTGCGGTCGAATGATTCGCGCACTGACGTGCACAAAGCAGTGAGTGGTGCTTTGGACGCACGTGTAACCTAGTTGAGTAGTTTGTGACGTCATGTTTTGAAGTGGAAACATGGAACTGGCTTGTGTCCATGATAGTAATTTTATATTTCGTATTCAATGGCATTTTTAAGGAAGCCATTTATTCTAGTGATCTGTATTGGTCTTCAGGTCGAAACCAATATCAGGAATGTCACGTGAGTTATCGTCCCACTTCTTATTTTAATGCTGTATGAAAAAAAGGCCGCTCTAATACTAGTCTAGCGGGAATTAAGATGTTCCTAGAATGGATCTACAGAGTCGCTTGCCTTTAGATTTGAATCGTAGACGGAGAATTCCTACGTGTAGTAGAAGAAAGTTATATTGTTTATCTTACGCACATGTTTTATATGCCGTACATGCTTATCGTTCAATGCCAAAGTCGTGGCTTGGATGTAAAGAGAGGTTAGCCAACTGAAAGCCTTTACTGTTAGGATTATCGTATATGACTTTGTGTGAAAATTATATGATGTACAACGCTATGTATGAAGAACGTCTGGGAATTTTAACAAATGTTATATGGAAGATTTCACCCAGAGTATGTATACGTTTACCATGATAGACGTCCTTGAAAAGAAGGTCAACGGTCGTGACTGAGAAGGATTATTATACGGTAACAGTTTTGTAATCCTTAGTCTATGGACAGAGGTCTTTACTAGAAGAGAATCTTCAGGAACTTTGCAGCAATAATTAATATGTTGTCGTGTGATCTTTGCGCCTGTGACGATGTCCGTCTTGTCCACTTTGTGTCCTGGTGAATAAAATCTATGTAAAGTTACCAACGACTCGTGTGATGCCAATACTTGACCAGTTCACACAATTCAAGATACATTGTTGGTTTTTCGTCTGACAGACATTGTTGACATTTTATTCCATTGTAAACCATTCGCGTTTCAATTCATCACTATGAAAACGACACCAACACTGTAATAGAATCGCGAAAATCTGGCAAGTTTGGGGTTTTGTGGTTGGAGCGATGTAAACGATGATGCCACCGCCTTCTGATCCCGTTTGGATCACGAAGGGTGCTCTCCCAACAAGAATTTTTTTTTTTTATTTTTCAAGTTTCGTTATTATTTATTTGCCAAACTCTACGGCCCAGCAACATGTACCTAGTGTCCACACGTAGAATATTTGGTTTCAGGTAATTTCATGTTTTTCTTGATATGGTAAACATTCGTGGGATGGAGTATATTGTCGTGATAATGAAGTAAACAAGCTCCGATACCGTAATTACTGGCACTGTCACTGTAATAAGAGTAAAACTTTTTAGAAGTATCTAGGTAATCTCAAAATTGGTGGATTTTGAAAAGATGTTTTAGTATCATTCTCGAAAAATTTTGTCGCATTCGTTCCGTTCGGTCCCAATTACCTTCAATCAACGGGGGCCATGTCTCTCCCTTTTCCTTCTCAACAATGATGACAAGACAGGCCGTGCATGGATGATAAGTTCGGTACAAATCTGCTGTAATATTTGACGACTAGAGATCGTAATGTAATACACCCCTAACCTGTTTCTTCTCGGTTTTAGAGGAACCGATAAAATTTAAAAATTGTAGGATTACCGTACTGGGAACAGTTTGAATACATCCAGACCCCAATAATATGTCCCAGGAAGGTTATCTCATCTGAAAAGCAATTATTTGTATTTTTCGTAGGTTTCGCGGGTTAATATGATTATCCCGCAGTATTGTTTCCAAAAACAAAAACACATCTAAGCCCCCCCCGAAAAATGTTCCTCAAATGACGAACTAAATAAGCATATGTCGCTTCGATGTATGTAATGATGTCTGGTCTTACCTTGATTAAAAATTCCCCCCCCCCCCCCCCAACTTCGCCTATTATGCGAAATACAGGGTATGCAGGAGGCGTTCATAAGCCCACAAAGGCATATCACATTCCACTGGTATAGGACCTTGTTGACGTGGGATAAACCGCTGATGTAGTATTTGGCCTTTTCGGGATAGGTTGGTTATCTGCCAACTAACCTTTAGTTAGATCGCTTTTTTTAGTGAAAAGTGTTGGCACTTAGGACAGAACGAGAAAGTTAAGTCGTCAAATAGTTGGGATTGATGGTTCACTGGTCAGCTAATGGGGTCTCTGCATTTAGCTTTCCTATGAGTCTCACGGCATAACGCGGAATGTTGTTGTTCCTTCTTTCGGACAATGACGCTAAGGTGACGAAAATGGTGACGGTATACTAGTCTGCGATAATTTCCTAACGACAACATCTGCTCAGAAGTCCCCGAGTGTTTTGCTGAGAAAGTGTTGTAGTGGACAGAATAGGGATGTACACGAAATTGGTGTTATCATTCTTTAAGGAGTAATGTCGTGTGAGTAATCAGTGATGTGCGAACAAACATTGTACGTCTCGATCAGAGCACACATACTGGCAGAAAATAGATGTGTAACGTAATGATACAGCAATTTGAATAGATGCTTGTGTGTGACTTGATTGCGGTGTAACAGACGAAAGAGATGGTTACATCCCGCCAAGATTCCATAGGTTGTAAATTTACAGGTACAGGTAAAAAGGCATTGTACCTGTCAAGGAAAAGGAGGCGGATTTCTTCTTCCTGAAAACCACTGATGGATTTTGTATAATGATGTATAGCAGACAAGATACAAATAGTATACTAATAGAAGAGTCTTACTTATCTAATAAATGTTGAAGTTGATTACTATAGGATTAGATAATAAAGAATGAGTGATGATTGACTAGTGCTGAGTCATTCAACGTTGTGTACGCATACAGTATTAGACCGTAAACTGTTAACTGCGTGGGCGAGGTTCAGGTATTAATTTGCAATCTCAAAGAACGGTGAGTTGAAAATAAAAACCATGTAGAAGCTCGCTAACGTTTCAAGCATCTCTGTTTGTTACGAAATGTAACCAGAGCTTTCACCATACCTGTTAATGTGTAGGTGGTAACAGCACGTACAAATCGCTAACGTCAGCCGTGTAATTAAAGAAATTACTAAGTGCCTGCCATGTAACGTCGTGTGGCAGTTGCGCAGACTAACCCGGTGCAAGAATATTGCACCCTTACCGATTATAAGGGTAGGACCCTTGGTCCATAACATGGTAAATTGATTGATGTGCATCTGTAGTGTTGATAGAGTACAGATTGCAAACAGTATGTCCCTATGTAAGTATTATTCTTTCATATATATGGATTCTTATGTTGGGCTGTGAGTATGATGGACCCTTACCGCACGAGTAATGAAGTAATTTTGTAGACATGTAAGTTCGTGTTCGGATCGCATAAAGACAATACCGATCCGACACTTCTTTTGTTTATAAAGTATAGAGGTAATAATTTTATTTGGTATATCTTTCGTTTTCTTAACTCCAACATTATTTTTCAATATTTACTCTTCATCAGTACTCTCCTTTTCAATGTCGACAAACATCAAAGTTTTCTTTGCATCAGTCCGTAGGGCCTGATCTGACGCCAACAATCTTTTTTCAGAATTAGCAGAAGTATATTGTGAGGGAAGTATTATTTCCCCCGGAATGATCTAATAATTTTTCATGGGGTGTTGTGTAGCCACCTTAGTAAATCGCACTTAGTACTGATGCATGCGTAACTACGTTTATTCCCTCTGTTGGTCATCAATATATGTTTTTAACAGCTGCTAAGTACCTCGAGTAGGCAATCAACGCCCTTATTTCTTAATTTCTTAACCTTTCAAAAGTAGGAAAGCAATTCTCTGCCTTTGTTTTTATTTATTTTATCCAAGTTTGAGTTTTAATATTCTTCTCCTGGTATCCTGTGAAAGGAATGGTTGTTGGGGTGTTGTTGAGTGTGATCAGATGCTGTGGACGAGTTCATTAGATTGATGATGTGTTTCTTTTTTCCACCCTCAGGCATTCTATGTTGTCTCATCTTGGAGATTAACGATTTCTAAGATGCAAGTCGACCCTAACATCAATGAAACAATCATCACTCGAAGGTGGTTACAGTAGCACTACTACAGATTTCTGTAATCTCTTCTTCGTTTTATGATTGCTATTTATCCATTTAGATTCCTAAACAGTCTTGATTGTACGCTCATGGGAATCAAACCGCAGACGTGTCTTATTATCTTCACGCCAGAATAATGCCAGAAGTCACTCGTGGAAGATTTCAATTTACACATCTGGTCAGTCAGATTTTGTTTCGTTGAGGGTTACGTGCATGTCCACCTTGGTTTTTTCTTGGTCTAAGACAAAATTCATAAAATGTAATCATTATATGTTTGCGACATTCATCATTTTTATTTTGTCATCAGAAATGATACAACTCTCATTTTCCCTTTTTCCTATTTCAGAATTCTTTTGTTTTTAATGTCCCGTGGTTTAAAGCAGAACTGTTTATTATTTTTCCTCATTCATTGTAATGGATCTAACAGCACATCATCAGTGAGATATCAACTCACATTGGATCTCGTGGCTCTGTATGATTATCTGTTTCTTAATCAGTATAAATCTTATTAACTGCTTATTTCTTAACTGATTGCAATCGAGCTACTTCTGAAGGTAGTAGCTCTTGAATCTTAATATATGTGTGTGTATGATTTTTCTATTTTAAAGCTATATTTATTTGTTCATTTGTTTTTCAGTCGACAATTTCAGATAATTAAGCGTACTGATTGTGCGCACTTCTGTGCAGGAATGTGTTTCTTTGGTAGGCTGCGGAGTATCTTGCGAAAGATTTTCAATTGAGTATTGTTCCATCCTGTCGTGACTCCAACGCTTTATTTTTTTGTTTCGCACAGTGGGATTCTAATCAAGTCCCCTAGAATTTGGCAATTCCACTTCCAGTTTCTGTAATCTCGGAATTATCAGTAGTGGTCTTGAAATTTTTAGTGAGCACTCGCCTCATTTCGCAAGTCATTTTATAGGTTTTTCTTGAGAATGGCATTAATCTCCAATAATCTTCTTCTCTTTTTTCTCGCAATAGTTGTTCTAGAAGAATTGTCACGTTATTCTGCTCATTTCGTTGCGTTGTGCATTGGTTGATCATATTTCATTGTTGTAGAGGAAATGCATTATGAATGTTATTCAGGTTATAGAAACCATGTTGGACGCGATTGGGTGTACGTTTCCAAGAAAGTACGAAACACTCCACCTTAGTAAGTAAGTCGCATGTCCTAGCCATTATCATATGTGGGAAGAATGAAAATATTAATATCCACAAAAATTCTGCTAAAATCGGATTCGCGTACGACATGAAATAAGTATCTAAATACAAAATCTTCAAGGTCTTGGTTTGGAAAAACCATCTGTTAATCCTTCTTGGAGGGGGAGATTCCCAGAAAAGTACATTATGTCCGGGAACTAGACGTTTATATCTGATCGCCGTTACCATCATGAACCTATTTCGCGCTTTAACAAACTAACTCACTATCGTTCATTTTCTTTTCTTGTGTCGTATAGATCCTGCTCGCCTCAAAGCTGTGACAATCTTATTTAACTCGCACTTCAATACTCTGTTTCGTTTTCAACTACATTGACTTGAAATTTCAAACTACTACAAGCATATTTATTTATCAAGGGTATTTGATTCTCTAATTCTATTAGTATATTTGATAACTCTTTAGCCGATTGCCATAATGGAGGCCAGCGGAGACGAAATTGTACTAAACCATCAGAGAGTAATTTCTTTAAATGTAATTGCGCAGCTGAGACATAAAAAGTTGATCCAGTAATATTTATTCCAAGTTCTTGGGCATTTAATTTATTTACTAGACCCAACCATCCTTATATATCTCCTCCAACCACGGAACTTCATGGCCAACTGGATCCAAAATCAGACTTCCATAGGACTCTATACACGTATTCAACTATTACGCTATTAATCCACCAATCTAATTCAATCATTCGCATTTAATTATATTGTGTAATACAATAGAATTCGTAATTTCATATATTCATTAACCCTCCACTTCCCAAAGGAGCGATAGGCCGTCAACAAAATACAGCGATGCCAATGTCCTCTGTCACGTTCCATCTATCTCAAGTTCGTTTCCTATGTTCTCCTCATCTTTTTCCTCTGTTTTCCATAACTCATCTTACAATTGTGTACTTCTTCCCCGTGGTCTTCCTCTGCCTCTCTTGCCCTGGGGTGGTTTGCAGAACAAGGGATGCCTTGTTATGCTATCTAACGGTGTTTCTCAGTGTTGATACTGTCCTATCCATGTCGCCTTCGTCTTCTTTCATTTCTTGTTCCACTGGCACTGGTCTAGTATCCTTGTAAATCAAGTTCCCACGTTGGTAACCTTGTCATTACCCAGTTTAATCCCTCTTATATCTACGCATAGCACCTTTTATGAAAGTCTGGTAGCCTTTTATGGTTTGTTGTTCGTTAGTTGTTCTCCATGTCTCTGAGGCCATACAATAGACGGAATGACTTCAGAATTTGAGTTGAAGATTCTTATTTTCGTGTTGGATCCTATTTCTCTGTGATCTCGCGCATATATTTCCCAATGCAATGAAAGCGTCCTCTTGCCTTTTTGTATTGCTTATTTTTGATTATCGCCTGTCTGTCCCGTCCAACTCTTTGTCTATATTACTGCCAAGAGTATGTGTGTGATTACTACATTTTGTCTTGGTGTTTATGTTCCAAGTTGCAACCCTGTTTCATTACCTGCCATTTATTCGCATTGATGTTGTCTATTCCCTGTGATTTTCAGGACCCATGTGCTGATGACTTGTTGTGGCTTCGCCAAGTGGTTTTCAATTTGTATGCATTGGAATAGGTTGTGGACAGGAAGAGCCAAGTCAGATCAGCAATCGAGTATCATCCAACTGCCTAGTCAGAGTCCACAGGTTTCCATTTAGGTTGTGTGTTGGCCGATGATTCTGCAATTACCGCAATCTGATTGCCTGCAAGGGATGAAATAAATGGAGACAAGTGGCTCATCCTGTTCTGTATCCCAAACAGTTCAGTAAGCTGTGCCTTCGTGACGAACTACTGATGAGGCATG